>CM056051.1:259213064-259473064 GCA_029574335.1 Rana kukunoris | reverse complement strand
AGAGAGAAAAGAGAGAGAGAAGGGGGGGGATGAGAGAGAAGGGGAGGAGAGAGAGAGAGAAGGGGGAGGAGAGAGAGAGAGAAGGGGGGAGATTGAGGAGAGAGAGAGGGGGGGAGAGAGAGGGAAGGGGGAGAGAGAGAGAAAGGGGGGGAGAGAGAAGAGAAGGGGAGGAGAGAAGAGAGAGAAGAGGAGGAGAAGGGGGGGAGAGAGAGAAAGGGGGGGAGAGAGAGGAGAGGGGGGGAGGGGGGAGAGAGAAGGGGGGGGGAGAGAGAGAAGGGAGGAGGGAGAGAAGGGGGGGGAGAGAGAGAGAGGGGGGGGAGAGGGAGGGGAGGAGAGAGAGAAGGGGGGAGAGAAGAGAGAAGGGGGGAGAGAGAGAGAGAAAAGGGGGGAGGAGGGGAAGAGGAGAGGGAGAGAAGGGGGGGAGAGAGAGAGAAGGGGGGAGGGGAGAGAGAGAGAGAAGGGGGGAGAGGGGGAAAGGGGGGGGAGAGGAGAGAGAGAGAAGGGGGAGGGGAGGGAGAGAGAAGGGGAGAGGGAGGGGAGGAGTAAAGGGGGGGAGGGAGGGGGAGAGTAAAAGGGGGGAGAGGAGGGAGATAAGGGGGGGGAGGGGAGGGAGGGAGAGAGAGAGAGAGAGGGGTATACAGAGAGAGCGAGAGAGAGGGGTATACAGAGAGAGCGAGAGAGAGGGGTATACAGAGAGAGCGAGAGCTATACAGAGAGAGCGAGAGCTATACAGAGAGAGCGAGAGCGAGGGGTATACAGAGAGAGAGAGAGAGAGAGGGGTATACAGAGAGAGAGAGAGAGAGCGAGAGGGGTATACAGAGAGAGAGAGCGAGAGGTATACAGAGAGAGAGAGAGGTATACAGAGAGAGAGAGAGAGAGAGGTATACAGAGAGAGAGAGAGAGAGGTATACAGAGAGAGAGAGGTATACAGAGAGAGAGAGAGGTATACAGAGAGAGAGAGAGAGGTATACAGGAATAGACAGGGGGTATACAGGAAGAGAGGGGGTATACAGGAAGAGAGAGGGGGTATACAGGAAGAGAGAGGGGGTATACAGGAAGAGAGAGAGGGTATACAGGAAGAGAGAGAGAGGGGTATACAGGGAGAGAGAGGGGTATACAGGGAGAGAGAGGGGTATACAGGGAGAGAGAGAGAGGGGTATACAGGGAGAGAGAGGGGTATACAGGGAGAGAGAGAGGGGTATACAGGGAGAGAGAGGGGGGTATACAGAGAGAGAGAGAGGGGTATACAGGGAGAGAGAGAGGGGTATACAGGGAGAGAGGGGGGGTATACAGGGAGAGAGAGGGGTATACAGGGAGAGAGAGAGGGGTATACAGGGAGAGAGGGAGAGAGAGGGGTATACAGGGAGAGAGGGAGAGAGAGGGGTATACAGGGAGAGAGAAAGGGGTATACAGGAAGAGAGAGGGGGGTATACAGGGAGAGAGAGAGGGGTATACAGGGAGAGAGGGGTATACAGGGAGAGAGGGGTATACAGGGAGAGAGGGGTATACAGGGAGAGAGGGGTATACAGGGAGAGAGAGAGAGAGGTATACAGGGAGAGAGAGAGGGGTATACATGGAGAGAGAGGGGGGTATACAGGGAGAGAGAGGGGTATACAGGGAGAGAGAGAGGGGTATACAGGGAGAGAGAGAGGGGTATACAGGGAGAGAGAGAGGGGTATACAGGGAGAGAGGGGTATACAGGGAGAGAGAGGGGTATACAGGGAGAGAGAGAGGGGTATACAGGGAGAGAGAGAGGGGTATACAGGGAGAGAGAGGGGGGTATACAGGGAGAGAGAGAGAGAGAGGTATACAGGGAGAGAGAGGTATACAGAGAGAGAGAGAGGGGTATACAGAGAGAGAGGGGGGTATACAGAGAGGATATAATATAAAAGATGGACAGAGGGGGAGGGAGAGACCTTCAGGATAATAACATGTGCTCCGCTCTTCTCTGCACCTCCTATTCACTTCTATACACTTCATGTTCCCGCCCTCTATTTCCTGCTTCCTGGTCACGTGTTTCCTGTGACATCACCAGGGTCCTTCTACTGGGCAGGAACTAGCCGCTACCTATTTCTTACCTGCAAGACACAGCGGACATACATTACACTGGGGGAACAGGGTGCAACTGAAGGAAGTTCCCCCCAGAAACATGTTACTGTATTTTCCTTTCCACTTGCTGTGTTGTATGAAAATGTGTCCCCTTTTCAGATTTTGGTTCCAGGCTGCTGAAGCTGGACATATCATATAAACCAGGGGTAGGCAACCCCCGCAAGTGGCACACAAAGCCTCTTTTTCCGGCACTCAACTTCATCCCCATCAGCAGAGCAGAGCAGCGCAGCGAAGTGTCAGTGAGAGACTAATGCATTCCAATTTCAGAATTCCCCACGCTGTACCTGCACTGAGGGGGAGGCACTGTGCCCCCATGCATTGTTAAGATGGCAAACATTGGTTCTCTAACTTTGCTATAGTGGCGATCGTCAGCTCTTGTGATTGGTGTAGTTCTGCTCGGGGGGGGTTGGTCCCAGTTTCCAGGAGGAGGATTGTCATTGGCCACTGCTAAAGCCAATCACAGTCCTGCCCACCATCTACAGGAAGATAAGTGAAGGTACATAGGTGGAGCATATGAGCTGGAGGGTACAGCGTTGGGACAGAAGAGCAGGGGGGTACAGTGTTGGGCTAGGCGATCAGGGGGGTTCAGTGTTAGGCCAGATGAGCGGGAGGGTTCAGTGTTGGGCCAAATGAGCAGAGGGGATTTCAGTGTTGGGCCAGATTAGCAAGGGGGTTTAGTGTTGGGCCAGATGAACAGGAGGGCTCAGCGTTGGGCCAAATGAACAGGGGTGCTCAGTGTTGGGCCAGATGAACAGGGGGTTCAGTGTTGGGCCAGATGATTAAGGGGTTCAGTGGTGGGACAGAAAAGCAGGGGGATAGAGCAGTGGGGCAGATGTGAATGAAGGTGTATTGGAAGGACAGATGAGCAAGGGGAGTACAGAGTTGAGACAGATGTGCAGGAGGTATAGTGGTGGGGCAGATGAGAAAAGGGGGTACATTGATGGGACAGAAAAGCAGGGGGTGCAGTGATAGGGCAGATGAACAGGGGGTTACAGTGGTGGGACAGATGAGCGGGGGTTTCAGTGTTGGGGCAGAGGAGAAAGGAGGTACATTGTAAAAGGCAAAGGAGAAGAGGGTTACAGCGGTGGGAGAGGAGAAAGGAGGTACATTGGTGAAAAACATTAGCAGGGAGTTACAGTGGTGGAGCAGAAGAGCAGGGGGTACAGTGGTGGGACAGATGTGCAGGAGGTACAGTGGTGGGGCAGATGAGAAAGGGGATTACAGTGGTGGGGCAGATGAGCAGATAAGTTCAGTCTTGGGACAGATGAGAAGATGGTTCAGCAGTGAGACAGAAGAGCATGAGGGTACGGCGGTGGAGCAGATGTGCAGGGAAGTACAGTGATGGAGCAGATGAGAAAAGGGGAACACTGGTGGCGAAGATGAGCAGGGGGTTACAGTGATGGGACAGAGAAGCAGAGTGTGACAGTGGTGTGACAGAAGAGCAGGGTGCTACATTGGTGGGACAGATGAGCAGGGTGGTACAGTGGTGGGGAAGATGTGTAGGGTAGTACAGTGGTGGGGCAGATGAGCAGGGTGGGACAGTGATCTGTGCTGTGAAGGTGCGTGAATTGGGGGCTGATCTGAGGTGTGGAATTGCAGGAATTGGGGCTGATCTGAGGAGTGAGAGTGCAGGATGTTACTTTCTCACTACTAAAGTCGTTTACAGCATTTTGTTTATAAAAAATCCTTTTCGTGATTGCCGGTTCCTCCCTTTCCTCTCTGTACCGTTCGGTACAGTGTGAGAGGAGGGGGGGGAGCGGGTGTCAGCAGCAGCACTGTGGGCTGGATCTGTGACAACTGCAGTCACAGATCCAGCCATCCCTCCCTGCACCATACTCTGCAATACCCCCCATACTCTGCAATACCCCCCATACTCTGCAATACCCCCCCAATACCCCAATACCTTGCAATACGTCGCCTATTGTAAGGCTTCGCCCAATAAGTTTAGAAATACGGATCTCAACTGCGGAGACTTCTCAGGTTCGGACCCAGGTTTCACTCTCTTTTGTGCAGAGAGTTTGGTATCCTAGCATCACAGTCTCAGTCACGCAGTATGGCGCATATTCCTTCATAGGCGCCTATGCGATTTAAGGAAGATACCGGATACTAGGTCCAAGGCAAGTTAAGGTTACTCTAGATACAATAGTTGGCATAATCCCCAACGGGGATACGGCTACTAGAGCACTAGACATAAAACACAATACTTCACAGCAAGGTATATAGAGCTAACGCCATATGCCTCAATAGTGGTGGACTGATACAGCGCAGCAATATTGAGGGAATGGCGGACAGGGACGTTATAGTAGGTATGCAGAGATTATGGACCAAACTCTGGTAATTGCAGGTGGCCGAGCATGCATGGCATGTGAGTAACTGTACAAGTCCTCAGGTAATAGGCAGTTTGCACAAAAGCATTTCAGAAGGAGATACGTGAACATGAAAGGACTTCCCATATACTTGGTAATATCAAGGATGCAGAAATCATGGAAAAGTCCCCTTGAGCATAAACAAAGAAAGGCTATGGCTGCAGCAATTCCTGACACAGCATAGCATACACAGTAGCACAGTTCACAGGGCAGCAACACATTGCATAGATCAGGGTACTTGCGATACTGAAGAACTGGCTGGACTCTTCCAGGATCCAGGTTGCTGGGACTTGTAGTTCCAATGAGTAGGATTGTGGAGTCCTGGTTGGTGCTGCAGGGTGATGCTGGTCAGGTCCCTGGGGTGACAGGCCGGTGGTGCTGGAGGAACCATCTGACAGTGGGGCGTCCCCACGCAATAGAGCAACACCACACTGACAGCCTGGCCAGTTTAAATAGGCCGCGCAGCCACTTAACAGGAAGTCACAGGCTAATCAGGAAGTAACTGCAAGTGAGAGACTCTTCAGGAAGAAGGTTTGGGAAGGAAGTAACGGGTGAGAGTAACTGGGAAGGAAGTACATATAACTGTACTCAAGGAAGGTTAGCGGTGAGACGTTACACCTATGGAGATTTTTAAGTAGCGAAGTTTGGCGCAATTCCATGAGCGTGTGCAATTTTGAAGGGTGATGTGACGGTCGTGGAACATATCCCCGTCAAGCATTCCCTTCTTCTCCCATAAAAGAAATCACCCAATATTCCCCGACTAGGAATATCCCTGGAATCGCTGAATAATCCACACATGAGCCATGGCTTAATGCTGAATGTAACAGGACACACTTTATTGAAAGTACACCAGCATTTTTACAGGATTTGGAAATCCGCGCCCCAACAACCACTTTCCCATTGGTCCATCGTAAAGTATGCAGTCTTCACTCTGGTCCTCTCAAACCATGTAAATGAGGGACTTGAAAATGTCTCCGCAGAGATTGGTCCAATGCTTGAATAGCCTGAATATGTGTGGCAGGCCTGTGATGTGTTTTCAGACAAAAGCCCCAGGGGGTCAATCACTTGTACACAATAGCCAGCCACAGAACAATGGAACTGTCTGGAGAATTTGAGACAGGGCAGAAGTCATTTACACCTGATAATAGAAGGCTTTAGATAGGGTTATCACACAATGGACAATGAGTATTTCTTCTGAGTCTCTATTGACCTGGTGAGGTTCAGATTAAATCTTCTGTAATACATGAATTAGGATTTCAGTATTTCATGGTCCATGACATTACTCCCCCTGGGAAATAGTTCAACATCCGCAGTGGGACCCAAACGGGTCACTCGAGGATGTTGGGCAAGTAGTCTTAGGTTCCAGGACTGTCTGCCAGGATAAACCATCCGCCTTCCTGGTTTGAGGCCCTGGCCATAATCGGACGGCAAGAGGCTCGCATTCAGTCCTCTCCAAAAGCCCTGTCCCGGCTAGGCTGTCACAACATCTCCCCTTTTGGCAGGGGACGAACCCAGTAGGAGACACCAGATGGGTTGTCTCTGAATTCAGTCAGTAGTTCAGTCCCCCAATTGCCGGTATGCCGCGTATCATACAGTACCCCAAATCACTTGCTCCAAACCGAGCATTATCACCCGCCATCCTCTGCCTCTCTCAGGGGAAAACGTCTGCCGCTGGGGAGAGGCTGGACTGGCCCTTCTCTGGAGTCTTTCAGCCGCTGGAGAGATGACAGGGTGGCTGGGCTCAGTCCATCATGCTGTTGGGGGTCTGGGCCACTGGCCACCATTTATGGGGTATACCAGTGGGACTGAAAGTCCCATCCACTGGTATCCACTCAAGCTGTAGTCGGGTGCACGCCAGTAGCCAGTAGCATCCTGTCCTGCTGCCAGTGGTTCCGCTGGGGAGTAAGAGCTTTACCACCTCAGCTGGTTGCTGGGGAGGGGGGCCAAACGCCCGGTTCCCTGGAACTCCACAGTTGGTCGGTGCTGGGCAGAGATGGCTGGCAATCTGCCCTGTTTGCCAGCACTTCTGTGGGGATGCATAATCCATAACATCCTCTGAACAGTCCATACATTCTGTAATCTGTGGCTGGGGAGTGAGTCGCTATCTTTCACCCTGAGCCTCCGAAACTGCCACAGGGGTGGGGCAGAGGTCTTGAACCCTCTGTCCGGTGACAGCGCTTCAGCTGGGAAGTTCCTTGTAACTCCACAAATACTGCTCTTGGTGCTGGGCAGAGCACAGTGAAGTGGTGGCCCTGATACCAGTCTCTTCTGCTGGAGGCCCATCAGGTTGTTCTTCCTCAGCAGAGAAGTCTATCAGATCCCCTGTCTCTGCAATGGTGTCTGGGGATAGAGGTTCACCATCTCTGTCTTTCATTTGGTGCTGCTTCTTTAGGCGTTGTCAGATCGGTCGTATTTCTGCAATTCTCAGCTCATGTTGCCGCTCTCGTTCTTTATCAAAAGCTTTAAAAGCTCTAACGGAATCTTCCTTGTGTCTGTGTGTGTACTCACTGTTTGGAGAATGTGCGGCTGCTTGTTGGATGCTGTGCCAGTTTTAACTGTAGCTCTGCGTTTCTTATTTGTTTAGCCTCCTCCGCTACTAGGGTCATCACTTTCAGCACCACATCTGCCGTTGGTTCGGACCGAAACCTGCTAATTTTCTCTCTTATTAGCTTGTTAGCTGGTGATTTCCTCCTGAATCACTGGTGTCCCCTATCTTCTGTACTGCTGGCGTTGCTGCAACCGAGTTTTCCTGGTCTAGCTCCATTTATTCTGCTATGATGACACGCTCGGTTTTGTTGCTGCATCCTTCCACAAACTTCCAGTAGTCCTTTCGTGTATTTCTTTTAAGCAGGGTGTATCAGTCTTCCATTCACTGTTCCCAGTGTCTGCTTGGAATCCTGGTGTAAAGGAAAGTAGACGGGAAAATCCCGCTGCTGCCACAGTTGTGACGGTAGGTAGAAACATATCCCGTCAAGCATTCCTTCTTCTCCCATAAAATAAATCACCCAATATTCCCCGACTCGGAATATCCTGGGAATCGCCGAAATAATCACACATGAGCCAAGGCTTAATGCTGAATGTACAGGACACACTTTATTGAAAGTACACAGCCAACTTTATACAGGATTTGGAACACATCCCGCCCCACAACCGCTTTCCCATTGGTCCATCGTAAAGTATGCAGTCTTCACTCTGTCCTCTCAAACCATGTAAATGAGGACTTGAAAATGTTCCACAGAGATTGGTCCAATGCTTGAATAGCCTGAATATGTGTGGCCAGGCCTGTGATGTGTTTTCAGACAAAAGCCCCAGGGGGTCAATCAATGTACACAATAGCCAGCCACAGAACAATGGAACTGTCTGGAGAATTGAGACAGGGCAGAAGTGATTTACACCTGATAATAGAAAGGCTTTAGATAGGGTTATCACACAATGGACAATGAGTATTTCTTCTGAGTCTATTGACCTGGCTGAGGTTCAGAATTAAATCTTCTGTAATACATGAATTAGGATTTCAGTATTTCATGGTCCATGACAGGTGACATGTTAGGTATCTATTTACTAGGCGTAACTTCATCTTTCATAGTATGCAAAAACATTGGGCTAACTTTACTGTTTTTTTTTTTTTTTTAAGCAGTTTTAAAAAAAAAAAACACGCATTCAAAAAATTGCTGCGAAAATACCGTGCAACATAAAAAGTTGCAACAACCGCCATTGTATTCTCTAGGGTCTTTGAAAAAAAAAACAACAATAAATGTTTTGGGTTTTTTATTTTGTAACAAAATGAATGGGATGTTTTAAATAAAGTGGAGAGAAATGTCAGAATTGGCCTGGGTGCTCCAGAACGCATGATGGGTGCTCCTTGTTGGGCCTCTGTATGTGGCCATTGTCAAAATCTCACACATATTCCATACCAGAGAATGTGTTTTTACATTAATTTGTGGTATGTATATGCTGGGTGTGTGAGAAATAACCTGCTAATATGGCAGAAACAAGATTTTTTTTTTTTACAGAATTTTCAGTCCTTTTTCTTTTATAGCGCAAAAAATAAAAACCGCAGAGGTAATCAAATACCACCAAAAGAAAGCTCTACTTGTGTGAAAAAAAGGGCAAATTTCAGATGGGTACAATGTTGTATGACTGAGTAATTGTCATTCAAATTGTGAGAGCACCGAAAGCTGAAAATTGATCTGATTAGGAAGGGGGTTTAAGTGCCCAGTGGTTAAAAGCTTGCCTATGCCTGTGCTAGAGTGCATTGGTGGTCAGTCAAGGAATTACTGGGTTAGCTGGTGAGAAGTAGAGAAATTCTAGAGTGTAGTGGTAGTTATAGGAGCAATGCTAGGGTATAATGGTGGGAAATGGAGAAATCCTGGGGTGCACTGGTGGTGAGTAGGGATAAGCCGAACACCCCTGGGTTCGGTTCGCACCAGAACCTGCGAACAGACCAAAAGTTTGTGTGAACTTTAGAACCCTGTTAAAGTCTATGGGACTCGAACGTTTGAAATCTAAAGTACTAATTTTAAAGGCTAATATGCAAGTTATTGTCCTAAAAAGTGTTTGGGAACCCGGGTCCTGCCCCAGGGGACATGTATCAATGCAAAAAAAGTTTTAAAAAACTACCGTTTTTTTAGGAGCAGTGATTTTAATAATGCTTAAAGTGAAACAATAAAATTTAAATATTCCTTTAATTTTCGTACCTAGGGGGGTGTATAGTATGCCTGTAAAGTAGCGCTTGTTTCCTGTGCTTAGAACTGTCCCTGCACAAAATGTGATTTCTGAAGGAAAAAAGTCATTTAAAATCACTCGTGGCTATAATGAATTGTCGGATACCAGCAATACAGAGAAAAGTAATTCATAAAAAAAGAATGCGTGGGGGTCCCCCAAATTCAATTACCAGGCCCTTCGGGTCGGGTATGGATGTTAAGGGGAACCCTGCGTCAAATAAAAAAAAAATTATGTGGGGTTCCCCCAAATATCCATTCCAGACCCTTCAGGTCTGGTATGGATTTTAATAACTTGCATTATAGCCTTTAAAATTAGCACTTTAGATTTCAAACGTTTGAGTCCCATAGACTTTAACAGGGTTCTAAAGTTCACACGAACTTGCCGCGAACACCCCAAATAGTTCGCTGTTCGGCGAACAGGCAATGTTCGAGTCGAACATGAGTTCTACTCGAACTCGAAGCTCATCCCTAGTGGTGAGTGGGAAAATGCTAGGGTGCATTGATGGTCAGTGGAGAAATACTAGGGTGCACTGGTAGTAAGTGAGGAAATGCTAGGGAGCACTAATGTAAAGTGGAAAAATGTCAGGATGTATTGGTGGTCAGTAAAAAAAAAATATAACATTGAGCAACAAAATTGTAAAAAAATAAATAAAAAATACTATGAATAAATCTGACATGACAGTTTATAATGACTGCCTGGGTACAGTATGTTGTACTCATAGAAAAACAACCTGCTCTGTGTCTCACATCATGTAAAAATGTAAGAAAGCATTATGATAATTGCCTATGCTGCCATGTGTGTATACGTATGCCATAAATAGAAATGATAGAGTTATTGCTTTGCAGACCTGGTGCTTTCATTCTCTACTAAGCATCTGGCTTTATTTTGTTTACCTACTGTTCACAGCACCACATAAAAAAGGTCTATGCAGGGAAAATATAATACAGTACAATAGTGCAACTAGGAGCCAAAGTAATGGACTTAAAGGCTTTGTACTGTTAATTCTTTGACTGCTGCCAAAAAGTCACTCACGATATTGCTCAAATTTCATAGAGTGGAGTATTAAAATGTATCCAAATCTTTTTATTATATTTTAGATGGAGTGTAGAAGGGTTACAACCCCCAATGCTCTATGTCTGTTAGGGAGATTCAGCCTCTTCATTTGTCCTAGTGTCCATTGTCTTGTCAGAATGAAAGAGAGAAAATAGTAATAGAGGGGAAATCTTCCAATGTTCTAAGTTCCACTAGGAGGATTTTGCTTCCCTAAAGTAATACTATGATCCCAGTATTCACTTTTGTAGCACTGCCCCTGTTAGTTTTTGGGTCTGCCGCTACCCCACTGTTCAGCATGTTAGGGTTAAGAAGTTACATAGAACACGGTGGCCAGTCACTGAGTCTTTTCAATGCTTTTTATTAAACACAACATTAGCAGAAGAGAGATGGTGGATAAGGGGAATTCAAGTACCTTGTGCAGATCACCAAAGAACTTGAGATCCTATGGACAGGTACACTTGCTGTCACTGGATCGTGCTCACCCGGATATGCCTCTCTCACCGGCCTAGCAGCCGGGATGATGCACAGACAAAAAGAAAGAAGTCTCTGCCACAGACTTGGTAGTGATAGTAACTGTTGAACGATCCTCTGCCACAGGATTCAGTAATCAGAATTTCGCAAAAAGAACACAACTGCACAGTGTAAGGAAGTCCTTTAAGCCGACCCGGCAATACTGTGAGGTGGATTGGTTAGGATGCATCCTCCAATCGAAGCATCAGGCTCCTCTAGAGATACCTTCCGCTGTGTCCTCTCCAAGATGAGTCATCCCCTGATTCCTTCAATTGCTCGGCTGTCCGCAGGACAGACAGCATAGGACCACTCTCAAACCAGTAGGCCCCAAATAGCTTCTGGGCCAGCAGGCCCGAGGCAAAAGAGTAGCTGTCACATACCTTAGGCCAGAGGTGAGAGAGCAAAAAGAATGGCGTCCGCCCCTTAAGTACCCTCTCCCAGCATGCCCAGCGGACCTGACACTAGATAGCTTCTGGGAAAGAACACCCAATACACCTCGGCTTGTTGTACCTTCCATCACGAACCAGAAGTGACAGCGACCTCTGCTGGTGACCGTGGGAAATACACCAACTCAGCCAAAGCTGGAGCAGAGGCCAATTTAGCCATAAACATTGTATCTGAACTGAATACAGTTCAGATATCCCACTAAATTTAGAAAATAGCGCCTGTTCAATAGGAGCAGGCTGCTACACTTTTTAATTTTATAACGTAATCATTCTAATAGCAATACAATCAATCGTTTTAGTGAAATTCCAATGTAAGCCTACTTGAAAAAATCCTCTGTTTTTGTTTCATCCAGCTGTATTTACTTGTACAACTTATAACATCCAAGTGAAAGATATAACACATATCTGGTTATCTTTGTCAAGTCATTTATGTGTTCCTAGGGAAATGCCTGTCTGTCTATTGTGCAAAGATATCTACCCATCTATCGGTAGCCATCTAACGGTATTCTCAAAAGATATCTGAATGCCTATAGCTAGCATTATATAGAGTATATTCTCAGCAGATATTTGCCCTTCTTTGCATAACCTTTTTGTGTTCCCGAGAAAATATCTTTACATCTATGGCCAGTCTTTTCTGTGTTGTTGTGGATATATCTTCACATCTATGGTCACCATTCGTTTCTTTTTTCTTGTGGAGATTTCTACCCTTCTATTGCCAGCCTTCTCTGTGTTCTTGTGCAGATATCTTTGCTTCTATGTACAGCTTTTTCTTAAATCTTGTGCAGATATCTACCCATTTATTGCCAGCCTTTTCTGTGTTTTGTGGAGATATCTTTTCATCACTAGTCTTTATTGAGTTCTTGTAGAGATATCTTCCCATCCATGGCCAGCCTTTTCTTTATTCTTGTAGCAATATCTACCCATATAGTGCCAGCCTTCTCTGTGTTCTTGAGTAGATATCTGTCTGTCTATAGGCAGCCATTTTTTGTGTTCTAGGGATAACTTAGGATATCTGTGTTCTTTGAGAGAGATTTGCTTGTCTACGACTAGCCTTCTTTTTTTTTTTTTTTAAATATAGGACCATCTACGTATGTGTTTTCTTTGTGTTTTCAGAAAGATATCTGCTCAACTATAGCCAGCCTTTCCTGTTTGCTTGGCTAGATATCTGCCCAACTATGGCTAGCATTTCCAGTGTTCTTGGCTAGATATCTGCCCAATTACACCAGCCTTTCCTGTGTTCTTGGGTACACTCTGTAGATACTATATGCTTGGAAAAATATCTGCTTATATATGGCTAACTTTTCCTGTATTTTCAGGAAGATATTTGCCCATCCATGGCCAGACTTCTCTATGTTTTTAAGAAGATAACAGCTTGACCTATGCCTAGCCTTCTCTGTATTCCGTGAACCATGTCTGTCAGTCTATGACTAGCCCTCAATGTGCTTTTGCAAATGGGCGTATATATATGTCCCCCTTAATTTGCCGGCCGTGTGGTCATGTGCAATGTCTGCCGGTGTCCCTCGATCGGGTCACAGAGCTGAAGAATGAGGAAATGTTAGTGTAAACACAACATCTCCCTGTTCTTCCTAGTGACATGTCACTGATCATCTGTTCCCTGTCATCGGAAACAGCGATCAGTGATGTGTTACGGCAAGCCACCCACCCTAACAATAAGAATCACTCCCTAGGTCACACTTAACCCCTTCAGCGCCCCAACAAGGCCCAGGCCTAGGGCAGCACGAAAAAGTGTCTCCGCCGGCTTACACTGTTAGTGTAGGGTCAGTCTTATGGGGCGGCCTGGGCAGAGAGGCAAGCATTCTGCAACTGTAGGGGGGGCGGAGCTTCCAATTTTAACTTTCCTATCATCCTGGACCACAAACCTTCCTCGCTATATGTTTTCTGCTGTACCATTTGCATGGTTATATGTTCTTAGTCCTCTCCATAATATTATCAGAATTTTGTGCCTAAAGTAGAACTTTAGGAACACTTTTCTATTTAATTTTGGATAGAGTAAGGGTAAGGTAAGGGAAGGGCAGGTCTTTAACAGTAAGGGGTGTGGCCTTGACAGGAAGGGGTGGGACATATTTAAATTAGGGGTGCACAAGTTTAGTCAGGCCTAGGGCAGCACAAAACCTAAATACATCCCTGCTGCAGACACCTGTTGCTCTGATACAAATAGAAAAGGTGATACATGTGTAAATAGTAGTGTCTGTTCTGTGTAACACAAAGGGAAAGGTGTAGATGGTAGCCACAAATAGTGAAAGTGAAATAAAAAATATAATGGAATAATAATTCCCATAAACCTTCAATCAATCAGTGTATCTTTTTTTTTTTTATAAATCTTTTTATTTGATTTCTTAAACAAACAAAACATAACATGATGACACATCATGCACATTAAAGGGTCACTAAAGGAAATATTTTTTTTAGCTAAATCGCTTCCTTTATCTTACTGCAGTGCTGTTTTCATGTCCTCATTGTTCGTTTTTGCTTTGATGTTGCTGTAATCCTGCTCTGTTCTGGACACTTCCTGGTTGTCTGTTTCCTTATAACCACAGTGCTGGGAGCTTTCTCACTGTGGTCACTAATCAAGGAGGTGTGATTACTGTGTGTAAACTGAAACTAGATTGGGCTGAGGGGTTTTAGACAAACCATCACTGCCCTCTATTGGCTCTCTGGCTCTGTACACCAGAGAGACAGGAAACAACAGCAAAAACGAAACTAGAACTGTAGGTTAATTATATGATTGATTTTTATCTGTTTTTAATCATTTTTAAAAAGAATCAGTTAACTAGTATGTCTCTATACCCTGTAAACAGTCATTTCAGCCCAATTTTTTTTTCCTTTAGTAACCCTTTAAATCTGAAATATATTAGTAAAATAACATGGTCCCATCACCCTGCATAGCAAAAAACAAGAAATAAACAAGAATTATTATAACTATTATTGGCATCCTTTCTAAGCACCAATATCTCATATAGGGAACATCCTTACTATGAATCATTACCTCCCTCTAAGTTAGATGCCGTATATGGCTTATCCAACCACTTTTCCCAAACTTTATCATACTTACTAGGGTGACCCCTGTTCCTATAAGTATTTCTATACAGTTGGAGATTATTATTTAAAAATTGTTTCCATATAAGCGTAGGAGGATGAGGTTTCTTCCAATATAATGCAATAGCTTTTCTTGTGTAAAATAATGTTGTATTAATAAATATTTGTTCGGTCTCTATAGGGGTAATATCCTCTACTAAGCCCAGCAGACAGACTGACATTGAAACCAGTAAAGGAGCAGAGGTCAAAGAGTTTAATAGAACCACTACCTCCATCCAAAATGTAACTATATATGGACAGGTCCAGAAGATGTGTGTGAAATCCTCTCGAGCTGCTCCGCACCTCCAGCACTTAGAGGAACAAGCAGGATTTAACTTATGAAGTCTATATGGCGTGATACATGCTCTGTGTATGTGTTTAAATTGAATAACACAATCCCTCAGGGAAACCAGAGATCTCAGAGGGAAATCCCACACAGAGCTCCAGTCCTCCATACTCATATCTGGCATATCTCAAATCCACTTGGCTCAAAGACTCTCTAATGGCAGGATAGAGGTTATAGTAAGATGAGAATAGAGTCTTGAGGTAGGCTTATCCAGACACTCAGACCTAAGTATCAACTCCAAAGTAGATTGTATCATTGTTAAGCTATCCTGTGGAAACTGTGCATGGAAAGTATGTGAAGGCTGGTAGTATCTAAATATATAAGAGCTAGGAAGATTAAAAATTTAGGTTAGTGTAGAGAAGGTAGATATTCTCTGATCAGTAACCACTTGTGCAAGTAATTTAATATTGTATTTGGTCCATGCAATAGGCTCTGGTGTTTTAAAGAATTGAGAGAGGGTAGGGTTTAGCCATAGAGGGACATTTGAAGAAATCGCTCCCTTTGAATAACACTCACATCTAAGGCCCGCCTCCCAAGCTCGAATAGTATTAAGCATAGGAATAGTACCTGATGAAGTGCCCTATGGCCCCTAAATAACAGTAGTTGCTACGGAACCTACTACGGCTGCTTCCAGCCGGGTAGAAGGGTTGTGTAAATCTGGGTTTAACCACCACGTGGCTGTAACCAACTTAGTGGCTAAAAAGTATTTGTATAAGTCCGGAAAAGCTAATCCTCCCTCTTCACAAGGGTACATCAAAATACTTAATTTATACCTAGGGTTTTTTATCCCCCATAAAAAAAAAGATAAAAAAAACAACTGATTTATTCTTTTGAAAACGGATGCAGGAAGCCATTGAGGAGAGTGTCTAAATAAGTACATAAATTTAGGTATAATTTTCATTTTTAAAAGATTAATGCGTCCCAATAGAGACAATGGTAGAGACTTCCATACTTTAAATTTAGACTCAGTGGGCCAGTATCAGATACACTTAATATTGCACTGCGTAATCGAAATACTCTACGCTGCCGTATTTTACCAGGCTCTACACCGAAATCTGGTAGTTTTTTGCCCGTACGCTACGGCGGCGTAGTCTATTTCTCGCTGCGTAATCGAAATACGCGATTAGGGGGCGTGAAGCATTTAAATTAAACGCGTCCCCGCGGCGATTGAACTGCGCATGCTCCGTTCAGAAATTTCCCGCCGTGCATTGCGCGAAATCACGTCGTTACGTCATTTGTTGTTTGAGTAGCGTCGTTTACGAACATTCCTATTCCCGGGCGACTTACGTCAAAAATAATAAAAGACGTCGGAAAACGTAGAAATTCGACGTGGGAACGACGGCCATACTTAACATGGGCTGTCTAATATTAGAGTAGCAAAAAGCTGGTATAGTGTTACGCAAAAAAAAGATGACTAAAGGTGGCGTAAGAGATTGCGATAGACGTTCGTAATTTCGGGGATCGCCGGCAAAAGCTCATTTGCATACCCCGACGCGGAAAACGACGGGAAGTCCACCCAGTGGCCGCAATTTTATTGCAGCGTAGATCCGAAGGCGTACGAACACGTAATCCAGTCGAATTGAAGCCCGCAGCCGTCTATTCATGGTTTGAGGTTTCCGACTAGCTTGAAAACGCGCGTAATTTGAAATTACTCCAGTCTAACACCAGTTAGACAGGCGTAATGGCTCTGTGAATCTGGCCCAGTATCTCCCACAATTGAGGTCAGATTCAGAGACATAAATTCAGAAGACTGACGGGAAATTACCACTCCTAAATACTTAAAATTATCTACCCACTGCAATGGATTATCCTTCATAGCCGTACTACAAGCCTCCATGTCTATTGGGAACAGCAATGACTTTGTCCAGTTTACCTTCAGCCCTGCAACCTCTCCTCAAGCCAACCGATCCGCAATCCCCTAATATTGGGGGAAGTACATAAAGCCTCTGCCACCGGCTCCATAGAAATCGCAAAAGGCACGGGTAGAGAGGGCAGCCCTGACGAGTTCCCCTAAATAGTGAAAAGGAAGCTGACAACCCTCCTCCCATCTTTACTGCAGCTATAGGATTCCTATATAAGACCTGTAACCATTTTATAAATACCATTGTGAAGCCCATTCTGCGGAGTACTTCCCACAGGAAGGGCCACTCCAAGGTATCAAAGGCCCTCTCAATGTCCAGGGAGGCAATAACCCTAGATCCAATATTAAGATGTGAAGCATAAATATTAGTATATAATCTCCTCAAATTCACATCAGTGGATCTGCCTGACATAAAGCCTGTCTGATCTGAATCAATGATATTGGACATCAAAGGTTGTAATCGTCGGGAGATTAATTTAGTCATTAGTGTATCTTGGTATATGTGACAGGTAATCAAAATATAATGAACATTAAAAAAAAACACCTCAATAAATATTACTGTAAGTCCAATAGAAAAAATAAATCAAAAAGCAAAACTAGATGCTGAACTAAAGTCTGAATGTGGTAAATCCCACCATCAAACAGGGCACAAGTGCTTGAAGGAATTGCTTCAGTGATAAACACCTCTGTGTCTGCAAGCAGCTTACATCACTGCTGTTAAACAAACAGCGTGGATAGTCACAGATGTGAAATGGAGATGGTGGTTGCAACACTGTGATGGTCTCCTTTAGATTGCTGAAATGGTCTCAATAGCATGTATAGGACATGCAGAAAAACATAAAGAAACACAAAGCGTTCATAGCATAACTCTGTTGGAAAGCCACACTGGGAAAGAGACGGATCACACGGCAATGCACTCACTTTTTAAATAAGGAGCATAGGCGTCAATCCACAAACGCCGAGTTCGTAAGCACTTTAAATGTGGACCTTTAATTCCCTTCGGAAACTCGGATATATGCAAATAGGGACTCAATGAATGACGGTATGAGTGAGAGAAGAGAAACTCATAGCATAATCCGGCATATGCAATAAAATGTATTGATTGAAAGGAAACAAAATGGTACACACACAGTTTCACAGCAGGAGACAAGCTCGGCGCTCGTGGATGTTTTATACTGCAGACTAGAGGTCGACCGATATGGGTTTTTCCCTGGCCGATACCGATGGCGATATTTAGAAATCAGGGTGGCCGATAGCCGATATATGATGCCGATTTTTGCGGTCTGAACCTTCTGAAAATGTTGTTTTCTTTTCAATCAATACATTTTATTGCATATGCCGGATTATGCTATGAGTTTCTCTTCTCAGCCCCTGGATGGCTGAGTATGGATGGCTGGGTATGGATGAGCATTGACGGCTGGATATGCCTGAGTATTGATGGCTGGGTATGGATGAGTATTGATGGCTGGGTATGATTGGCTTGGTATGGATGGCTGTGCATGGATGGCTGGATATGGCTGCAAAGGGCACAGAGCAGTGCTGTGGGCATTACACATTCAGCCAACAGCGCTGCTGCAACCGTTCTCTCCCCTCTCCCCTTGCACTGTACTGAACAGTGCTGATTGTACTATCAATTTACACTATTCCTTTAGGACCCAGTGTTTTCCCTTCTCCCCTCCCCCCTGAGATCACATTCATACATAGGGTACACTCCTGAGCAGGGCTGTCTTAATGAGAGGGCACACCTGGGCACGGGGGGCCCCTGCACTTTGCCCCAAGCATCTGGTCCTTGAGCCCACGCCGCCCCGATATTGGGGGCCCCATGATAGCACTGAAAGTGATAGATACACAGGGAAGGTAGTCTACCTCCTACCTACTTGATGTCCGTTTACCTGCACTGTCATCATTGTAGGGGCTCCAGAGCATTACTTTGCCCAGGGGCCCAAGATGCTATTAAGATGGCCCTGAGCGGACATCTTGTTACACCCAACGTAGCATTCACAGTTATTTTAACCCCTTCAATACCAGGCTTTTATACCCACCTCAATACCGGGCCTATTCTGGCACTTCTCTTCTACACGTACAAATCATCATTCTTTTGCTAGAAAATTACTCAGAACCCCCAAACATTATACAGTTGTGTTCAAAATTATTCAACCCCCAATGCTGTAAAGGGTTTTAGGGAATTTAGTGTACATTTGTAACTGTATTCAGAATCGAATCCTACAAGGACTTCTTAAAGAACCATATGCAACTAAAATTACATCAATTGGTTTTGTAATACAGTAGTAAATGTTTCTTTTGTGAATTCTTCATTTACACAAATATTCAACACCTTAAAGACTACCACTCTGAAGAACAGAGGTTCATTAAAATGTTTTCAATCAGGTATTGAAACTGTGTCAGGGAGCTGCAATAAAGCCTAATAAGCACCAATTAGGCAGCTTTAAAATGACTGTGATACTCGGCTCCTTCTAGACATTTACTGGTGTGGTTACAAACATGGTGAAGTCAAGAGAATAGTCCAGGAAGACAAGAGAAGAGATGATTACTCTTCACAGGAAGGGCAATGGCTATAAGAAGATTGCAAAGAGGTTAAACATACCAAGAGACACTATATGAAGCATCATTCGCAAATTCAAGGCAAAGGGCACTGTTGAAACACTACCTGGTCGTGGCAGAAAGAAGATGCTGACTTTGACTGCTGTGCGCTACCTGAAGCGTAGAGTGGAGAAAAGTCCCTGTGTGGCTGTTGAGGAACTGAGAAAAGATTTGTCAGATGTGGGTACTGAAGTTTCTGCTCAGACAATACGGTGCACACTGCGTAATGAAGGCCTCCATGCCAGAACTCCCAGGCGCACCCGCTTGCTGTCTCCAAAGAATAAGAAGAGTTGACTGCAGTATGCCAAAAGTCATGTGGACAAACCACAGAAGTTTTGGGATTGTGTTCTGTGGACTGATGAAACAAAATTAGAACTGTTTGGGCCCATGGATCAACGCTATGTTTGGAGGAGGAAGAACAAGGCATATGATGAAAAGAACACCTTGCCTACTGTGAAGCATGGTGGGGGGTCTATCATGCTTTGGGGCTGTTTTGCTTCTGCAGGTACAGGGAAGCTTCAGTGTGTGCAAGGTACCATGAATTCTCTTCAGTACCAGGAGATATTGGATGACAATGTGATGCAGTCCGTCACAAACCTGAGGCTTGGGAGACGTTGGACCTTTCAACAGGACAATGATCCAAAGCATACCTCCAAGTCCACTAGAGAATGGTTGCAGATTAAAGGCTGGAACATTTTGGAGTGGCCATCGCAGTCACCAGACTTAAATTGAGATTGAGAACCTCTGGTGGGACTTAAAGAAAGCAGTTGCAGTTAGCAAACCTAAGAATGTGACTGAACTGGAGGCTTTTGCCCATGACGAATGGGCGAAGATACCCATAAATCGCTGCAAGACACTTGTGTCAAGCTATGCTTCACGTTTAAAAGCTGTTATAACTATAAAAGGATGTTGTACTAAGTACTAAGATTGAATGTCACTTGGGGGTTGAATAAAACTGATAATGATGTGAGCACAGAAAAGACATTTGTGGTTATTTCATTATAAATGTTATTTTATATTTGTCTGACCTACACCTGCGTCTTTGATTTAATTGTAAGCAGGATGACTGAATGATCAAAATCAATGTCAAACTGGCCAAAACAATCAATTTCAGTGGGGGTTGAATAATTTTAAATACAACTGTATATGTTTTTTTTAGCAGACACCCTAGGGAATAAAACGGCAGTCAACGACGGTATTTGCGCAATCATTTTTCAAACGCCTTTTTTTGGGAAAAAAATGGTTTCATGAATTAAAAAAAACAGTAAAGATAGCCCAATTTTTTTGTAAAATATGAATGATGATGTTACACCGAGTAAATAGATACCTTACATGTCACGCTTTAAAATTGCGCACACTTATGGAATGGCGCCAAACTTCAGTACTTAAAAATCTCTATAGGCAACGCTTTGAACATTTTTACAGGTTACCAGTTTAGATTTACAAGGGAGGTCTAATGCTAGAATTGTTGCACACGCTCTAGCGCACGCGGCGATACCTCACATATGTGGTTTAAACATCGTTTACATATGTGGGCGGGACTTGCGTGTGCGTTTGCTTCTGCACGCGAGCTACCGGGGACAGGGGCGTTTTAATTTTGTTTTTATTTATTTATTTTTTACACTTTTTTTTATAACTTTTATTCCTATTACAGGGAATGTAAACGTCCCTTGTAATAGAAAATGAGTGTGACAGGTCCACTTTATGGAGAGATGCGGGGTCAATAAGACCTCCCCTTCCCCCACACCTCTCCTCCAGGCTGGAAATCATGAAAAAAAATTCACCCATCTCATGCTTGGTATTGCTTACTAGCTGTAATCGCGGCTTTGTTTACTTGCGGGTAACTGGGGGTGATGGCATCACATCGCGCCCGGGTCTCCGATGGTCATAGAGATGACTGGTGGCCATATGGTCACCAGTCATCTCTATGCTTCCTGCCTGCGCTGGACAATTCTTTCTCCGGGCCCCGGATCGCACGGGAGAGCCCGGAGAAGCACCGGATGGCGGCGGGAGGGGGGTATGTCCCTTCCCGCCACCTATAAGAATGATCAAGTGGCGAAACCGCCGCTATGATCGTTCTTATCGTGCACAGAATTACCGGCACTAACGAATGATATCTGAATGATGCCTCTAGCAGCTCCCATCATCCAGATATCACTGCACAAAGTCCAGGACGTCATATGACGTCCACCCAGGATGGGAGATCCCCTCTGTGGATGTCAAATGACTATGAAGTGGTTAACCACTTAAAGCGGGGGTTCACCCAAAAAAA
Source organism: Rana kukunoris (assembly GCA_029574335.1). Lineage (NCBI taxonomy): Eukaryota > Metazoa > Chordata > Amphibia > Anura > Ranidae > Rana > Rana kukunoris. Next base: position 259,451,679 of record CM056051.1, on the reverse strand, counting down.
TAAATGTTAACATTACATTCAGCCGAGTTGTGAGAATGACATTAGGCTGTTTTTTTTTTTATTTCATTGCCGGACATACTGTATTTTCACCACGGCTTCCGGGTATGTAATCTGCGGGACTGGGCGTTCCTAATTGATTGACATGCTTCCGACCGGCGCATACAGCGCCTCACGAGTTGCCGAAAGAAGCCGGGCTGCGAGTCGGCTCTATCCCATGTGGAAGAAAAATATATTTTAAATATATTTTAAAAAAACATTCTTAATATATTTTTCCCAAATATATTGCTATATATTTGAAATGCTACAATTTTGGCCAAATTCAATATATTTCAAAAATATATTTCAATATATTTGTGAATATATTATTGAATATATTGGGAAATGCATTGTGAAATATGTTGCAAATATATTCATAAATATATGTTAAATGTACTGCTAAATGCATTTAGCAATATATTTATGCAGCCATAAATATATTGCAACGTGCATTTTGGAATGCATTGTGAATATATTCAGAAATATATTGCTAAATGCATTCAGAAATACATTTAACATTAATTTCTGAATACATTCCAAAATGCACGTTGCAATATATTTATGGCTGCAAAAATATATTGCTTAATGCATTTAGCAGTACATTTAACATATATTTATGAATATATTTGCAACATATTTCACAATGCATTTACTAATATATTCACTAATATATTCACAAATATATTGAAATATATTTTTTAAATATATTGAATCTGGCCAAAATTGTAGCATTTCAAATATATGGCAATATATTTGGGAAAAATATATTAAGAATGTTTTTTTTTAAATGTATTTTAAATATAAATGTAAATGTACTGAATGCAAAATAAAAAAAATACATTCCTATTACATTTTGAAATGCTGTGCATTTATATATTGTATTTTATATATTGTAGGCCTATAAAACCAGCAAATATTTGGAAATAAAAAAAAAAACACAGTACAATACACACAACTTTATTATCATGTAAATATACAAAAACTACAACACAGAGAATAGAAAGTGGTGTTAACTGTGGAAAATGACATTAACCACTTGCTTACTGGGCACATAAACCCCCTTCGTGCCCAGGCGAAATTTCAGCTTCCGGCACTGCGTCGCTTTAACTGACAATTGCGCGGTCGTGCGACGTGGCACTCCCCACAAATAGAGCTTTCTTTTGGTGGTATTTGATCGCCCGTGCGGTTTTTATTTTTTGCGTTATAATGAAAAATAGAGTGACAATTTAAAAATATATATATATTTTTTACTTGTTGCTATAATAAATATCCCATTTTTTTTTTTTTTTATATTCTTTTTTCTCAGTTAAGGCCGATACGTATTCTTCTACGTATTTTTGTAAAAAAAAAAAAAAAAATCACAATAAGTGGCTGCTTTGCGCAAAAGTTATAGCAACCTACAAAATAGGGGACATAATTATGATTTTTTTTTTTATATTTTTTTTTTACTAGTAATGGCGGCGATCTGCGATTTTTATTGGGACTGCGATATTGCGACGGACACATCGGACACTTTTGACACATTTTTGGCGCCATTCACATTTATACAGCGACCAGTGCTATAAAAATGCACTAATTACTGTATAAATGTGACTGGCATTGAAGGGGTTAACACTAGGGGGTGAGGAAGGGGTTAAATGTATTGCCTGGGTGTGTGGGTGTGTTCTAACTGTGTGGGGGGAGGGGGTGACTGGGGGAGGTGACCGATGCTGTCTCCCTATGTACAAGAGAAACAGCATCTGTCACCTCACTGACAGGACGTGAAGCTCTGTGTTTACACTCAGAGCTCCACGTCCCTGCTCTCTCACCGACGATCGCGTGTACCTGACGGACATCGCGGCTGCTGGGTACACGCATCGGATCCTCGGTGATGCGTCGGGACTGTTTTTCCCCGCGGGGAATTACAAGCAAATCACGTCCAAAGACGTGACCCCGGCGCCTCAGGTCCGCGCTGTTCACGTATTTTGTTAATAGCGCGGACCTGAAGAGGTTAATGACATAAAAGTTTATTTGTGGTATTCTGATGAGGTTCCTGATGTTTCCCTTCAGGTGATATTTCAACGCCGGAATTTTTCTCGTAAGAGCGTCACTGATCACACCTTTTGAAGTCCCAGGAAACTTTGCCAAAGTGGCAGCTTTAAAAAGTAAATGGAAAATATTAGACTTATTAGATTTTCCCTGTGAATCAAAAGCCATATAAGACCCTTTTCACACTGCAGCGCTGCTAAAGCTCCGGCGGTTTTTGCAGTGTTTTTGAAACACTTTTTAGGCGTTTTGTTTTTTTTTAAAGGGAAAAAGTACAGTTTTTAATGCGCTTTTAAAGTGCTTTGGAAGTGCTGCCCATTAATTTCAATAGGCAGGTGCATTTTAGGAGCGCTAAAGGACTCTTTCTAATGTTCCGCAAGCGCATCGCCCCAGTGTGAAAGTACCCATTGCACTGAAAGGGATGCAGTTTCATGCACTTTTTAGAGGCCATTTATAGCGCTAAAACGCCTGAATACTGGCTCAGTGGGAAAGGGGTCTAATAGATGCAGCTGAGTAAATAAAACTAACAAAATTAAGCATGTAAAAAAAACATCAAAATATTGTAGACTTTTAAAAAATCTGTATAAAAATCAACATTTTGTCTACAACTTGTCTTATTAGTTTAGACTACTACCAGACTGAGCAAGATATCTTATTTTGACACAACAGTCAAATTGGCTTACAGTCTACATGTCAAAGCTGATGTTTTCATAGGGTCTAACTGTACCCGCTTCTCTCCATCTGTCAGCCGCTTGGAGGTACCGCCTTAAAGGTTACTTTTTATTGAAGTGGTTGTAAAGGTACAAGGGTTTTTACCTTCATGTATTCTATGCATGAAGGTAAAAAAAACTTCTGTCTGTAGCAGCCCCCCTATACTTACATGAGTCCCCTCTCGATCCAGCGATGTCCACAAGAGCCTTGTCTCTCCAGGGACTTGCACTGCTGATTGGCTTTCTGTAGTGGTGGGAGCTATTGGCTCACGGTGCTGTCAATCACACCCAGTGAGCTAATTAGGAGAAGGGGTCAAGGCAAGGCTCAGTGTGTGATTGGACACACAGAGCTCTGATTCAGGAGTACCAGCATGGGACCTGAGAAGAGAAGGATCTAGGTGTGCAACGGATCAAAAAACTCATGGTTCGGATCGTTCCTCGGATCAGCAGTCACGGATCGGATCATTTACGGATCGGCAAAAAAAAAAATTCTCCCCCACTGTAATATCCACATCTCTCCCCCACTGCAGTGGCTTTCAATAGGGTTGGTGTCGCCCAGGCCAGAAAAAAAAATGGTGTCACCCCCCCACACCAACTATAGAACCCCCTCGGAGCCGCGGCAATCTGCAAATCACAGTGTGTGCTGATCCGAAGGGGGTGACCCGTTCGGATCAGGGATCAACTGTGATCCGTTGCACCCCTAGAAGGATCTGAGCTGCTCTGTACAAAAACCCTTACACAGAGCAGGTAAATAGGAGTAGGACATGTTTGATAAAAAAGACAACGTTTTAATGTTTCAATACCAAAAGAAAACGTACCTGTTTAGGCCTTGAGTATGACACTTGACAAGGAGATGAGCTCAACTCTTCAGATGGGACGGTGAAGGTGATGCACACGATACACCCACACAGGACGAACTTCCACCATCATTCTTCAGTGCTTATAGCTGCACTCTTGTTTTTTTCAAAATATCCATCACACCAGGCAACTCTATGGAAATGCATAAAGACTTTTTAAGTAGCATAATGGCCTATTTTCTCACTATATCCATTCATTTCATTTGTTAGAAATTGATGACTTGTGGAAAAATTTACTTTTACATGATTAGAGGGTTTCCTCCAGTCTGCTGCTGACCCCCACACTAGATCAAAAATATTCCAGGAGGGTTTCTCCCAAGGTAAAAGTAAGGATGTTCCACAAAACAAAAATCCTACTTGTGCATATAGTATGTAGTTACCTCAGTGCACTCACTGATACTATAATGAATGTAGTACAGTAAACTCCCAGTTACCAAACGATCCCCATTGGTACTGTTATTTCTGGTTGCTTGAGATCTAATAGTAACTCTCAAGCATCCACCTCCCATGGCACCCTGACCCCCTCCCACTTAGCAGATAAAGGGGGTAGGGATTGGGGGCAGGGTTTTACCACCCCCAAATTCACATGTGAATGAGCCCTAAAAGTGCTATTGCCAAATGCAACTAAGAGCTCATTCACAAGTGCGATATGCAATGCTCCAATGCACCTCTGAGAAATTCTGCAAGGTGGTGAGGAGGCAAAATGTTTACACCAAAAATTGCAGTGAAAGGCACACGATTGGAGTGCAGTAGTACGGCAATTATAGGTTTTAGTCAGGTGTGAGGAGGCAACATTGGAGGAGACTGTGCCCTGTGATCTTTGACTTCTCCCATGTTGTTCAGGTAGATCTCCACCTCTCTAAGGTTGCCTACCTCTGCCTTAAAACACTGTAGAATGAAAGGGCAAATGATTGGTCAAACAGAAAATAAAGATAAAAAATAAAATAAAGGCAGCAGTACTGGTGGAATAACACACAATAAATAGATAAAAAATGAAAAGACTGCGCCAATATAAAAAAGTCAATGACAATTAAAATTGAAAAATGTCACCAATACCAATTCACATTGAAAGATTGGCATCCAGGGGTTGATATGCCAAAAACGGTGCACAATAATTAACCAAAACAAAAAAAATCAGAGTGCAAGGAAAAATTTGTATATAAATTCACAAAATTAATGTCAAATTATATGTATAAACAATGAGAGGTTAATACGCCAAATCAGTGATCCCAAAATTGTATGCCAACAGCAAACCAAACCTCAAAAGTTCTTAATGATATCACCACAAAACTCAAACACTGATGACGAAATGAATAATTAAGGATGATGCAGATATGATGATCAGATACAGTGCCAGTTGAATGTAGTGATATAAAAAAAAAAGCAAAAAAGGATGCCAATTTTGTTTGGGAGTCACGTCGCACGACCGCGCAATTGTTAGTTAAATTCTGCAGTGCCAAATCTCAAAACCTGGCCAGGTCCTTTAGCTGCCTAAAGGTCCGCGTCTTAAGTGGTTAAACACAAAAAAGCAGCAGCAAACCTTACAATGCTTGCTAATGTGACAGAACACCTCCGATTTTCATATTTAGTTCAATGTAAAAATCAGAGGTGTTCTGTCACATTAGCAAGCATGTAAGGTCAGCAGGTTTTCTGCGGCTTTAAAATGTAACATGTAAACAGTCCGTCAGATTTACATATTCTGGATTTAAGCACTTAAGCGCCGTTTTGTGCTGAAAATAACTTTGAACTTTGATTCAAAAGAATCGCGATTCTCATTTTTCCCCAGAATCGTGCAGCTCTACCTGAAACTAGACAAAAATACCTACGATGTATAAATTGTGAGAGCAATTTATAGAAAAGGAACAAAAAGATCATTTTTGGTAAAGCTCCGTGCTGTAGCGATGACATCATCCACTCTAACCAGCCCCATAGACACTCTGTTTAAATTGCTAAAATTTCCTGAAATTATCACTAAACGTAAACAGCTTTTTCACAAAAACTGTAAAAGATATAGCCGGATAGCTGAATATTTTGTGAACTCTTTAAAAAGTTTGTTTGGTGTCTGTAGGTGAAAGTATGAAGGAGCTAAAACTTTTGGGAGTGGAAGACGATTTTAAGGATTTGAAGCAGGCTCTCATTGACTTCAATGTCAAACAATTAATTAAAAAAAAAAGTAAAAAAAAGTGTTAAAAAGCTTAATCAGTTCCCTTTCTGACTCTATTCATTTTAGTGGGTCGGCATAACTGCCAGGCAACCAGAATTTTTATAGGAAGGTCACCATTAGTAATCCCTGTGTCCCTGTCATGTCTGGTTTATTTATTGTCCCTGGCATTGGAATTTTGAACTTTTCTCTGTCTAATTTGATCTATAAATATATATATTGTAACGTTTGGGGGCCATAGCTCAACAGGGATTCAGTGCTTAAACCGTTGTTTTAAAGGAAAAGGCTTTTATTCATAGAAAAGCAAAATAAGGCTTTCTCAGCATGCCAAAAACTGTAACATAAAAGTCCGCTTGGCTCCAGCGTCAACACAAAGTCTGCTTATATCCAGCACAAAACAGTGAAAGCAAAATGACATACGGTTTGTTGCAAGATCAATCTTCACCCCCTGCACTTCAAAAGTCCTCACTGTGCAGTTTAGCAGACTTCCATCTTCCTCACAGGTGCACTCTCCCAACTCACTCACCATCTCCAGGACCACTTCCTGCTTTAACAGGTGGATCTCTGGGAGAGTTAACACCATGTGTGCTGGCTCCCAAGGTTTAGGAGTGGAGGCTCCGTCCCACCCAAATAACACTTTGGAGCCTCCAAAATTCCAGGCCCCAAACTACTTTATTAAAGATAGAGAAGACTGCAAGCCAGTCCTCTCTGAATTAGCGCCTGCCTGGAACCTTTCACCCAATTTTGGGTGACCCCCTGAACCTTCTCCCTCTATTTAAATGGACCACAGTCCAAATAGTGGTGCCGTATAGCACCCGTCCAGGACCCAACCCCGGCGTCCTGTACATATCCCCCCCCTCTGCCTCAACGCGGAGGTGTTGGAGGCACCAGTAGATACCATGCAATGGACTCGGGAGAGGGCATCGGCATTCTGATGCTGTCTCCCGGGTCTGTGCTCTACCACGAAATTGAACTCCTGGAGAGAAAGGAACCACCTAGTTACCCTGGCATTGGTCTGCTTATTTTGTCTCATCCAGGTAAGAGGAGCGTGGTCTGACACCAAGCGAAACTTCCTGCCCAGGAGGAAATATCGTAGGGAGTCCAAAGCCCACTTGATGGCCAGACACTCCCGCTCCACCACCGCGTAGTTTCTCTCAGCTGCCGTCAGCTTTCTACTAAGAAAAACCACAGGGTGCTCTTCTCCATTGATTTCCTGAGACAGGACCGCTCCCAACCCTTCACTTGAAGCATCTGTCTGCACTACAAAATCTTTTGTAAAATCTGGAGCTACAAGCACCGGATCTTGACATAACGCTGTCTTAAGCTTTTGAAAAGCTGTCTCGGCCTCGGCGTTCCACTTTATCATCACTGACTTTCTGCCTTTGGTCAGGTCGGTCAGCGGTGCAGCAATAGTGGCAAAGTTGGGGACAAACCTCCTATAATAGCCAACTATGCCCAAAAATGCCCTGACCTGCTTCTTGGTTAGGGGACGGGGCCAGTCCTGTATGGCTTCCACCTTACTCATTTGGGGCTTCACCAGTCCTCTACCCACAATATACCCTAGGTATTTTGCTTCCTCCATCCCAATGGCACACTTCTCGGGGTTGATGGTGAACCCTGCTATTCTAAGGGAGTCTACGACTGCCTGAACCCGGGGAAGGTGGGACTCCCAATCAGTGCTGAAGATGACTATGTCATCTAGGTAGACAGAAGCGTACCGTTGGTGTGGACGCAGAGTTTTGTCCATGGCCCTTTGGAACGTGGCAGGGGCTGAGTGTAGACCAAATGGCATCCTCTTATATTGGAAGTGGCCTTCCGGAGTAGAGAAGGCTGTCTTCTCCCTGGCTTCCTTAGTCAGGGGAATCTGCCAGTACCCTTTTGTGAGGTCTAGCGTGGTAATATACCTGGCAGGACCCAACCTCTCAATTAGCTCATCTACTCGTGGCATTGGATATGCGTCAAACTTTGAGACTTCATTAAGCTTTCTGAAGTCGTTGCAGAAGCGGAGGGTGCCGTTGGGCTTGGGTACCAACACAATTGGGCTTGACCATTCGCTCTGCGACTCTTCAATGACTCCAAGCTCGAACATTCTTTTAACCTCTTCCGACACTGACACCCTATGCGCTTCTGGGATACGGTAAGGCTTTAACCTGACTTTTACATTGGGCTCGGTCACAATGTCATGCTCGATGACGTTGGTGCGACCAGGCAACTCTGAAAACATGTCTCTATTTCTTTGTAGAAACTCTTTTGTTTGCTGGGTTTGGGGCCTAGTCAGGGTAGCAGCAACCTGCACCAAGTCGATCCCTGCATGGTCCCCTGACTGTACCCCTACTACCGCAGACACTTGTTCTCTGTCTCTCCAGGGTTTCAACAAATTAATGTGATAGATCTGGTATGGTTTTCTTTTCCCCGGCTGGTGTACCTTGTAGTCCACCTCACCGACTTTCTCTACTACCTCAAATGGGCCCTGCCATTTGGCCAAGAATTTACTCTCCACCGTGGGTATTAGAACAGCCACCCGGTCTCCTACTTGGAACTGTCTAATTTTAGCCGACCTGTTATACACTCTCCTTTGGGCATCCTGGGCCTTCTGCATGTGCTCCCTCACCAGCGGCATCACCTTAGCCACCCTCTCTCGCATTTGAGAGATATGCTCTACCACCGTTTTGTGTGGTGAGGACTCACTTTCCCACGTTTCTTTTACCAGGTCGAGTAACCCCCGGGGCCTTCGTCCATACACTAACTCAAATGGCGAGAAACCTGTGGATGCTTGTGGGACCTCCCGGATAGCAAACAACAGGGCAGGGAGTAGCATATCCCAATCCTTCCCATCTTTCTGGACCACTCTTTTCAACATGGACTTTAGGGTTTTATTAAATCTTTCGACTAGGCCATCGGTCTGCGGGTGGTAGACGGACGTCCGCAACTGCTTAATTTGAAACAGTCTGCACAAGTCCGCCATCACCTTTGACATAAAAGGGGTACCCTGGTCTGTCAGGATCTCTTTGGGGAACCCAGTTCGCGAGAACATTTGAAACAATTCCCTGGCAATGGCCTTAGAGGAGGTCTTCCTCAAAGGGACGGCTTCTGGATACCTAGTTGCGTAATCTAGGATGACCAATATGTATTGGTGCCCCCGTGCCGACTTTACCAGGGGTCCCACCAGATCCATAGCGATCCGCTCAAATGGGACTTCGATAATTGGCAAAGGGACCAGAGGGTTTCTATAGTGTGGCACTGGGGCAGTTAACTGGCAAATGGGACAAGACGCACAGTACCTTTTAACCTCGGCCTTCAACCCCGGCCAGTAAAACCGGTCGGTTATCCTGGCCTCTGTTTTCTCCGCCCCCAGGTGCCCTCCCAGTGCATCGTTGTGGGCTAGGTCGAGGAGCATCCGCCTATATGGTTGGGGAACCAGCAACTGCTCTATAGTTTCCCCTCGGCTCTCAGCCACTCGATACAGTAAATCCCCCTTCAACGCAAAGTGAGGGAACCTCTGATCTGCATCTGGCATTTGTGGGACCCCATCAACAACAGAAACCTGCTCTCGAGCATTGACCAAGGTAGGGTCCTGTAATTGGGCGGTCCCAAATGCACCCCTGGACACATCTAGATCGGGATGTACTGGCCTTGAGGATGTTTCCCCTTCATCCTCCTCAACCGGGGAGAGCTCCTCATCATCCTCCCCCAGCATGACTTGTAAGGGGAAGACTTTCCCTCCCTCAGAGATCAACTCGGGTTTAAGACCTGGGTCAGGGGCATAATCCTCCACATTAGTATTCCCTGCAACTTCATTATCAATGACAGGTATTTCCATATCCGAGGGGTGTATTTCAGGTCCAGACCCTTCAGACCCTGTCCCTTCCAGGCCCAGTGTCCCCAGTTCCCCTGGTAGCCCCATCTGTACCTCATTCCATAGTTCTAGAAATATGGGACAGTCCCGCCCCACTATGATGTCATGAATTAAACTGTTTACCACCCCGACCTCCTGTGTAACGGAGGCATGGCCATAAGAGACAGTCACCGGGACCAAGGGGTACTCCTTGGTGTCCCCATGGATACACACTACCCGAAGAGTTTTAGTCACTGGTCCAAGCCTCCCAAGTACCCTGGCATGTACTAATGTTACCATGCTACCGGAGTCCAGTAGGGCCCTGGCAGGAAGGTGGTTCACCCACACTTCACACTCAAACCGTCCTTCAGCCAGATCAAGATGAGTGGTACACACACTTTGCACATAGAAGGAGCTTCTCCGACCAGTTCCACACTCCATAGGCTCCTCCTGCAGTGGGCATTGTGCCCGGGTATGCCCCCAGGACCGACATCGCCAACATTGTATGTCTCCCATCTTTGGTACAGGAAGCGACCTCCGTGGTTCTATGGCAGACGGTGTAGACCTGCGGATACCAACATCTGGCAAGACTTCTCTCCTCAGGGTGGTGGCTGGTCTGGGTGTCCTTGGCGTGGGTTCTCGACGCTTGGCAGGCCCAAGCAGGTCCTCCACCACGGTGTACCGTTCAACCAGCTCGACCAGCTGGTCAGCGTTGGTAGGATTTCCATGGCTTACCCAGCGCTGTAGGTCATCTGGCAGGGACCGTAGGTACCAGTCCATCACCACTCGTTCCACCATTTGTGGACCTGACAATTTTTCCGGCTGCAGCCATTTTTTAACTAACTGGATTAGTTCATGCATCTGGGACCTGGGTGGTTGGTCCGATTTGTACCGCCAGCGATGCACCCTCTGAGCCCGGACAGCTGTGGTCACTCCCAGGCGGGCCAGGATCTCAGCTTTCAGTCGCTCATAGTCACTGATGTGCTCAGATGGGAGATCAAAATAGGCCTTTTGTGGGTCACCGGTGAGGAAAGGGGAGATAATGCCAGCCCATTGGTCACGGGGCCACCCCTCTCTCTCTGCGACCCTTTCAAAGGTAGTAAGAAAGGCCTCTACATCATCGCTGGGTGTCAACTTTTGTAAAAAATGGCTGGCTCTCACGGACACTTGGTTACCAGCGGCAACGACCGCTTGCTCTCGTCCCTGCGCTAGCCGCTGTACTGCTTCCTGCAAGGCAGCCATCTGTGCTTGAGAGGACTCCTGCTGAGCTGTAAACTGGGCAACTAACAGTCGTGTGTTTTCTTGCTGCTGAGCCATCGCTTCCTCATGGCGACGGTTTGCCTCTGCCAACGCTTGCTGCTGGGTCACAGTGGCTTGCTGCTGGGTCACAGTGGCTTGTGCCAGAGCCTTGATGACCTCCTCCATGCTTTTGCTTGGTGCTTGCAATGATTGGGCTGACTTCACCCAAGACATGCCATAAGCACACTGTCCCTTTAAATGTCAGTTTTTAGGTTTAAACGGTTTTGCGCCTGCAAATGCACTGTGCCCGCACTCAACACCAATTGTAACGTTTGGGGGCCATAGCTCAACAGGGATTCAGTGCTTAAACCGTTGTTTTAAAGGAAAAGGCTTTTATTCATAGAAAAGCAAAATAAGGCTTTCTCAGCATGCCAAAAACTGTAACATAAAAGTCCGCTTGGCTCCAGCGTCAACACAAAGTCTGCTTATATCCAGCACAAAACAGTGAAAGCAAAATGACATACGGTTTGTTGCAAGATCAATCTTCACCCCCTGCACTTCAAAAGTCCTCACTGTGCAGTTTAGCAGACTTCCATCTTCCTCACAGGTGCACTCTCCCAACTCACTCACCATCTCCAGGACCACTTCCTGCTTTAACAGGTGGATCTCTGGGAGAGTTAACACCATGTGTGCTGGCTCCCAAGGTTTAGGAGTGGAGGCTCCGTCCCACCCAAATAACACTTTGGAGCCTCCAAAATTCCAGGCCCCAAACTACTTTATTAAAGATAGAGAAGACTGCAAGCCAGTCCTCTCTGAATTAGCGCCTGCCTGGAACCTTTCACCCAATTTTGGGTGACCCCCTGAACCTTCTCCCTCTATTTAAATGGACCACAGTCCAAATAGTGGTGCCGTATAGCACCCGTCCAGGACCCAACCCCGGCGTCCTGTACAATATATATATATAGGTGAAAGTGCTAAACCCGATTATTCTTTTTTTATTGCAGATGTATGCAGTATTTACTGCAGAGACAGCTCACAAGGCAGGAGTGCCCTAGTGAGCGAGACAGAATATGAACGCTACATGGAGGCTTCACCAGCAAATGACGTTCACACGGAGGCTTCACCAGCATGTGACGTTCATGTGGAGGCTTCACCAACATGTGACGTTCACAAGGAGGCTTCACCAGCATGTGACGTTCACGAGGAGGCTTTACCAGCATGTGACATTCACGAGGAGGCTTCACCAGCATGTGACGTTCACGAGGAGGCTTCACCAGCATGTGACGTTCACGAGGAGGCTTCACCAGCATGTGAGGTTCACGAGGAGGCTTCGCCAGCATGTGAGGTTCAAACTGAGACTTCACCAGCATGTGAGGTTCAAACGGAGACTTCCCCAGCATGTGAGGTTCACGAGGAGGCTTCGCCAGCATGTGAGGTTCAAACTGAGACTTCACCAGCATGTGAGGTTCAAACGGAGACTTCACCAGCATGTGAGGTTCAAACAGAGACTTCACCAGCATGTGAGGTTCAAACGGAGACTTCACCAGCATGTGAGGTTCAAACGGAGTCTTCACCAGCATGTGAGGTTCAAACGGAGACTTCACCAGCATGCGAGGTTCACACGGAGACTACACCAACATGTGATGTTCACATGGAGACACCACCTGAATGTTACATTCATGTTGAGACTCCAGCACAATGTGACGTACATGTTGAGAGCACAACAAAACAACAGGACAGCCATGGGAATATCTCCTTCCATGAAGACGAGGACAAGCTTACAGAAAAGGATAGGCAGATCCTGGTGGTAGGGGAGTCTGTCATTTGAGGGACAGAAAGGGCAATCTGTCAGAATGACGGTGATCGACGAACAGTATATTGTTTGCCGGTCGCACAAGTTCGGGACATAGCAGATCGGATGGATGGATTGTTGGATGCGGCTGGGGAGGACCCAGCTGTCATGGTACATATTGGAACCAACGACAACATTAGAAGAAAATGGAGCTTCCTACAAAATGATTTCAGGGACTTAGGAGCTATACTGAAGAAAAGAACCTCCAAGGCAGTATTTTCCGAAATACTGCCTGTACCTCGAGCCGCACCAAGGAGGCAGCAGGAGTTTAGGGAGCTTAGCAGGTGGCTGAAGAACTGGTGCAGGAAGGAGGGGTTTGGCTTCATGGAGACCTGGACTGACTTTTCAATTGGTTACTTGCTCTACAGCAGGGATGGACTGCACTTAAATGAACAGGGTGCCATTCTGTTAGCAAAGAAAATAGCCCAAAAGTTGGGAATTTCTTTAAATCAACCATGTGTCATTCACATGAAGACTCCTTCAGCATGCAACGATTCTGTTAAGACTCGGGCAGAACGTAACTTTCCCACCAAGACTCCAGCAGATTGTAGCATCACCACAGAGGCTTCACCCAGCATGTGGCGGCCACACAGAGGCTTCACCAGCATGTGGCGGCCACACAGAGGTTTCACCAGTATGTGGCGGCCACACAGAGGTTTCACCAGCATGTGGCGGCCACACAGAGGCTTCACCAGCATGTGACGGCCACACGGAGGCTTCACCAGCATGTGACGACCACACGGAGGCTTCACCAGCATGTGACGGCCACACGGAGGCTTCACCAGCATGTGACGGCAAGGTTACCAGAAAGGATAGGCACATACTAGTGGTAGGGGATTCAGTTATTGGAAGAATACAGAGGGCAATCCCTCACAAAGACCATTATCGCCAAACAGTATGTTGTTTACTGGGCGCTCGGGTTCGGAACATTGCAGATTGCATGGACAGATTATTGGATGGCGCTGGAAAGGACCCAGTTGTCATGGTATATATCGGTACCAATGACAAAGTTAGAGAAAGATGGAGTGCCCTACAAAATGATTTCAGGGACTTGGGGGCCATATTGAAGAAAAGGTCCGCCAAGGCAATATTTTCTGAAATACTGCCTGCACCTCGAGTCACACCACAGAGACAGCAAGAGCTTATGGTACTTAACAAGTGGCTGAGGAACTGGTGCAGGGAGGAGGGGTTTGGCTTCATGGCAAACTGGACCGACTTTTCAGGCCGTTACCATCATTATAGTAGTGACAGATTGCACTTAAATGAGAGGGGTGCAGCTTTCTTGGGAAGGAAGATGGCCAAAATGTTGGAAGAAAATTTAAACTAGGCGATGAGAAGAGGACGATTTGCTAGTGTATATGAGAGAGAGGATCTTCATTTCAAGCCATCATGACAGGAATCCATTACATCATCAATCTCCTAAAAGATTCTCATAAGCAGCTTCTGAATCACCAACTATCAACGTACCTGGACAAACAAGACACTTGGCTGTTCCTAGAAGAAGACTCAACACAAAGTTTGAGGGACCCTCCCAGGGGCCAGGTTTGGCTGTACCAACACAGGTCCCTACACTGGTGGCGGCTGCCACTCCAGTAACCGGAGGGTCTTTTCATCAGCCCTTTATTTACCTTTCTGAAGCTTCTGCAGAAGCTTTAAGGTTCGACAATACATCGCCCAAACATAATCACCTGTAAAAAAAAGTGTCTGAGATGTTGGTGGTAAACAGCCTGCTAGGCCCGAGGGGAACCGAATCAAACCCTCCAAAAGTTGCCAAGAGGGTAAATGTAGACATTAAGCTTTAAGGTTAATCAAAAATATAACACTCTAAAGAGAAAGGTAGAACAAAGGGTGAGTATGGAATAGGGAGAGAGGGAGGAAAGAGGGAGAAGGGAAGGTTGGGGGAAGAAGAAGGGGGTGAGGGTTTGGGGGGACCCCCACACCTTCCCTACCCGCAACGTTCCATCCCCCCTACTTTCCTCCCTCTCTGCCCCTTTCATTTTCCTTCCCCCTTGTTCTACCTTTCCCTTTAGAACGTGATATTTTTGATTAACCTTAAAGCATAATGTCTACATTTACACTCTTTACACTCATTTACACTCTTGGCAACTTTTGGATACGAGGCGGCTTTTGGAGGACTTGGTTTGGTTCCCCCCGGGCCTAGCAGGCTGTTTGCCACCAACATCTCAAGCACGTTTATACAGGTGATATGTTTGATCTATGTATTGTCGATCGGCATAAAGAAATTAATTATGTTGTGAAGTTTGAAGGCCAGTATGTTTTTAAGGCGGGTGTTGGACCAACTATAAGAGGAGGTTGAAGGCCGGTATGTTTTTGAGGCGTGTGTTGGACCCGCTATAAGAGGAGGTTGAAGGCCGGTATATTTTTGAGGCGTGTGTTGGACCGGCTAAGGGGAGGTTGGAGGCCGGTATGTTTTTGAGGCGTGTGTTGGTCTGGCTATAAGTGGAGGTTGGAACTCTTTTTGTCTTCAGAGGTCGGAGAAGTCTTTCCAGCTTTCTTTAGGCTTTCTTTGCTGGAGAAATGAGAACTCTTCCAGCCAGTGAGGTCCTTCATGGAGAAGTCCGAGGCCTCACTCACACGGGGTGTATGAATCTGTACCCAGTGTGGGGGCTGCGTTAACCCCAAAAAGGAAATCCATGTGGGTGCACCTGTGCGGACGCACCCTGGGTGCGTTCGGGGCCGTGCAACGGCACCCACACCGATATCACATTGGGTACAGTCACTGCACCCCAGTTGACAGCAATGGGACTGCCTACATGGGATGCTGGGAACACCTGTGCATCCCCATTCCGGTAAACACAGCCCTCCCATGGGGTATGGATTCATACCCCCCGTGTGAATGAGGCCTAAGGGTGAATGGAATATTTAGCTCCATTGTGTTGCTAATTTGGGGAACACTGAACCCCTCTTTGTTATTTGGGGTGTTTTATTACAGGAGTGTTATAGATTGTAGTTTAGGAGAAGTTTGGATTTCTTCTGAAGGCACTTTGAGTAAACATAAGTGATTTACCCCACTCAGCGGGGGCAGGCCTTAAAGAACAGAGGCCGCATATGGGCAGCACAGAGGGCTAGTGGTAAGCCTTGCAGCACTGGGGTCCTTGTTTCAGATTCTGACCAGGACACTATCTGCATGGAGTTTGCATGTTCTCCCTGTGCTTTTGTGGGTTTCCTCCAGGTACTCCGGTTTCCTCCCACACTACAAAGACATGCTACTTTTGCGTTGGTTGTGTAGTGGTAAGCATAGCTGCCTTCCAAGCAGCTGACCCGGGTTCGATTCCCGGCCAACGCCATCTCCAATACTTGGAGTCCTCAGAGAGAAAAGCGATATACAAGGTCAATGCGGAGTATAGATTAGCGGTGGAATAAAGAATGAAGAGAACGTGTGGAATGTTTAAGGAAGAAAAAGTTCCCCCAGAATCTATAGAAGGAGAACCCAGCAACTGATAGAAGACGCTTAGCTTAGGCTGCGATCACACCTAGGTGTTCCGGATCGCGGGCGGAATTACTGTAATTTCCCGAATTGCCGCAAAACGTGCCGCACACTTGTGATCCCGTTACTTTCAATGGCCCCCCAATCATGGGACAATATTGACACCTGACAAATCACACAAAATGACGGGATGCCCGTTTCCCAAAAGCAGTCCTGCGATTTGTCAGGCGACAATCACGGCAAAAATCTCCCCATCGATTGTGGCGATATTGAAAGTAAGGGGATCGCATACTCCACCCAGCGGAAATATTACACCCCCCCCCCAACTGTCTAGATTTACATTAAAATTTCAAAATCCAAAAATCATTCATGCGGGAGATCACATACAGCATGTCACAAAAGTAAGTAACCCTTCATATCCCCCCCCCCCCCCCGCGATCTCCAGGCTGGGTGACCCATGATTTTCGGGTGCGGCCATAGGAAAGTCCCCGACTTCGGCCTAGCTCCGGAGCGGCGGCCATCTTGGTACACCCGGTGGCTGTCTTGTCAGGAAGTGATGTTTCATCACCGCCATCTTGCTCTACCCCACGCTCTTCACTAACATTACTGTGCAGAAGTGGGCTTAATGAGAGGGCACACCTGGGCACTGCCCAGGGGCCCCAGATCCATGGGGGGCCCCTGCACTTTGCCCTAAGCATCTGGTCCTTGAGCCCATTTCGCCCCGAAAGTGGGGGCCATATGATAGCACTGAGAGTGATAGATACACAGGGAAGGCAGTCTGCCTCCTACCTACTTGATGTCTGTTTACCTGCACTGTGATCATTGTAGGGGCCCCAGAGCATTACTTTGCCCAGGGGCCCAAGATGCTATTAAGACGGCCCTGCTCCTGAGAGATAATGAGGTAATTAGCCCTCTTTGTGCCTCAGAAGAGGGTGAAGTTTTGTATGTTTCTCTATAAATGTTTTTATTATTTCATTGTAAACTTGCTATGACTAAGGCTCATGCGTCAACTATTTGCTTTTTAATGCTCATATGTAGCCAATACATATTTGCAACAAGGACTTTGGAGCTTTGGAGCTTGCACTTTTCTCTTATACAATCCTACCCCTACTGTTGCAAGAGTTACTGGCCAATCCCAAAGACTGTAAAAGACTTTTACAGTATTAGCATCAAATGGACAGCTTTTGGGCTCAGTTTAAATTAGCTGTCATTTGAACTCTACTCCATCTATAGATTATTTTCATTACCTTGGAATTATTGATTTTAAATAGATTGGCAATCTTTTTAAATCCCTTGCCAGACTCAAAGACATCCAAAAAATTATTCCAGAGGGCTTAATATGTTTGTAAAGGCTTCAAGGTTTTTCATCTTCATGCATTCTGTGCATGAAGGCATAAAACCTTCTCTGTGCAGCAGCCCCCCTAAAAGTTACCTGATCCAACGATGTGCATGAGAGCCTCAGCTCTCCAGGGACTCTCCCCGCTCATTGGCTGAGACAGCAGTGGGAGTCATTGGCTGTCAATCACAACCAGCAAGCCAATGAGAAGAGAGAGGGGGCAGGGCCGACCTGTGACTGTGTGTGAATTGACACACAGAGCAGTGACTCGGGAGTGAGCCTTAAAGTGTGTTGTATATAGGGGCGAAATGACCATTCGGGCACTGCCCGAGGGCCCCATTTCACTAGGGGGCCCCATCAGGGTTGCCAGCCTCAGTAAAACCAGGGACAGTATGTACAAATCTGTGTTTTTTTTAAAATCCCAAGATTATAGCTGCCCCGCCTCTCCAGTACCTTTTCAGTGTGTGTATGTGTATTCTGTGTGTATGTATACCGTGTGTGTGTATACTGTATGTGTGTGTGTGTGTGTGTGTGTATACCGTGTGGCCCCATAATCTATTGCCTGGGGGCCCCATAATCTCCTATTGCCCAGGGGCCCCATAATCTCCTATTGCCCAGGGGGCCCCATATTCTCCTATTGCCCGGGGGCCCCATAATCTCCTATTGCCTGGGGGCCCCCTGAGTTTTCAGTCTGCCCCTGGTTGTGTATTGTCCTGGTCCATATATACAAATGTTGTGAGGAGCACTTTGCATATGCTTTCTATTCCTAAACATGCCTTTTTTATATAGATATGTTTTATTTGCAGAATAAAAAGTAAAAAAAATCCTTTCATAGATTTGGATACTTTATGTTACGTGCAAATGATTATAGGAATAAAAGGAGCCAGGGCAAGAGTAGTCCAGAAGATGTTCCGCAAAGTTACACATACAGTACATATATAATGTTTTTGCACCATCTAGTGGCTATTTTATAAAACTTCAGTACTGCAAATTCCAAATGTGGAGACTGCTAGTCTACGATTTACACTCACCCGCTACTTTTTTAGGTACACCTTGCTAGTACTGGGTTAGACCCTTATTTTGCCTTCAGAACTGCTTTGTTCTTTATGTTATGGATTTAATAAGGTGTTGGAAACATTTCTCTGAGATTTTGGTTCCTATTGACATTATAGCATCAAGCAGTGGCTGCAGAGTTGTAGGCTGCACAATCATGATGCATAGCTCTCAATAGTGGAGGTGCGTCCATAAGGGGCCCCCTATCTCCTGGCACTGCTCTATCCTCATAGATAGATTCATGCATTCATCCCTCTTCAGGTGCCGGGCACCTGAATTACAGCGGCGGGGGTGTTTTTTGGAAGCACCTGATTAGAGCTCTAATAGGTGCTCAAAAAGGTGAACAGCGGGCGCCATGATGTACGTTCGCTGTTCACTCAGCATTGGTGACGCCCAGATCCTGGAGGAAGTTTACCTTTGACAGACTTTCCGATGCCTGTTCACTTTCCCTTCACCCTGCCTCTCTTTATGTTCTACTTTACACTTTGCATTAACTCTTAATTATTTGTGTATGTTTTGTCCCACTTTCACATATTTTTTATTTCTTGAGTTGTGTACTGCATGGGGTTATTATTATTTGTAGTATGCTGAGATTTAGTTGTGGTTTTGAGCCACTGCGACTTGTTTACAATGTCATTTTGGTATCTTCCTCTGTCCTTTCCTTCTGTTTAGTGTTAGTTTAGACCCCTTTCACACTGGAGCCACGGCCGTGTTTGCGGTAAAGCGCCACTTGTTTTAGCGGTGCTTTACTGCTGTTAAAGCAGCGTCTTTCAGCCACTAGCGGGGTGCTTTTAACCTCAAAGAAGGGGATAAAAACGACCATGTTGCAGAGTTTTTAATGCGCTTCCGAAGCGATGTCCATTTATTCCAATGGACAGCGCTCCCAACCCACCCCAAAGATGTTGCTTGCGGGACTTTTAATAACGTCACTCGAACGCACCGCCCCAGTGTTAAAATTTATACTTGAATGAATGGAAGATGGTTTTCAGGCGCTTAGCAGAGGCTATTTCCAGCGCTAAAGCGATTGAAAACCACCCCAGAGTGAAAGGTGTCTTAAACTTAGCTAGACCCTCCCCAATTTTTCCATGTTTCCATTGTTTTCGGTTTTTCAAAGGACAAATGTTCACTGTGAATGCTCTCAAACTTTCCGACAACAAATGTCCGATAGAGGATCATCCGATCGTGTGTACATTAGTCCATTGGACTAAAATCCAAAGTTCAAACACACATGCTCAGAACCAATGCTAAACATCAGACAACAATAGCAGAAGTTGCCCAAAGGGTGGCGGCAAAGAGCTGAAAAGACACGTGGTTTGTTGAATGTTGGCTGAAAAAGTTCTGTCGTGTGTATGCAGAACAAGTTCTCGGCCAACACCCCTTCGGACAAAAATCCACGGAAAAAGTCAGATGGAAGTTCGATCTTGTGTATGAGGCTTTAGTTGTGCACAGAGACAAGGCTTAAAAAAACATTGTCTTCTTACGCTTTAAAAGACTTATTGGATGGGCTTACTGCCCTGTGGACTATTTCCATTTGCTGTCCCCACTGCTACTCTGTGGACTATTGTTTCTTTCCGTGTCTCCACTTCTCTCACAACTTCTATCTGTGTAGTGCTATGTCAGGACCCATAATTGGCCTGTGAACAACCTCTGCCCTCTGGACTTCCACTCCCTTCCACCCTACCTGCATCCCCTTGGCTGAGGTTGCTGTCAGCTAGTGAGTCACCTGACCCTTGCTGTGCCATATTGCTGCCCACCCTGCTGTGCCCAGATGATTGCCCTGTGTGCTGCACTTAACATTTGCTGAGCCCAGATTACTACCCTGGGCACTGGACTTAACCTTTGCTGTGCCACATTATTGCATAGGGCACACAGGGCGCTTGCCCGGTGGGCCGGGGCCACATGTCCTTGTGGGGCCAAGACAGCTGAGCTGCTCCTTGAGCCCCTGCCACTTACCCGGCCTCTCCGTGGCTGGCTGTGCGGCCACCCGCTATTTCAGTTCGGCCATCAGGCCGAGGGGCAGAGATTACAGGTCATATTACCTGTGACCATGAAGAGGGATGGGATCTACACCAGACAGGAGGGAAAATGAGTGCGGCTCCCCATGCGTGTGCCTGGATAGGAGAATCGGCTGCATACACAGTAGAAGTATCCATCTCTTTCTTTTTTTCCACAGCCTCTGAATGCCTGCTTCTCATTCTCTCCCTCCCGTGGGCATTCAGGGGCTGTAGGAGAAAAATAAAGAAATGGATTCTTCTACTGTGTATGAAGCCGCTTCTCCTATCTAGCTTCTTTCTACTGCCCCCTAGTGCTCTCAGGTGCCTCCCGTGCTCTCAGTCTCCCCCATTGCTCTCCAGCCCCTCCCAGTGCTCATTGGCCCCCCAGAGCTCTCAGGCTCACCTGTGCTCATCGCCCTCCCAGTGCTCTCCGCCCTCCCTTGTACTCTCCACCCCCCAGTGCTCTTCAGCCCCCCATGCTCTACAGCCCCCCATGCTCTCAGGACCCACCTGTGCTCATCAGCCCCCCTGTACTCTCTGCCCCCCAGTGCTCTCCAGCCCCCCGTGCTCTCTGTCCCCTCTTGTGCTCTCCAGCCTCCCATGGTCCTCACCCCCTCAGTGTTCTCCAGCCCCTGATGCTCTCCAGACCCTCTGTGCTCATCGCCCCAGCTATACTTTCCAGCCCTCCCAGTGCTCTCAGGCCCCCCTGTGCTTATTGGTCTCCCCTGTACTCACTGCCCCCCCCAGTGCTCTTAGCCCCACCTAGTGCTCTCCAGCCCCTCTGTGCTCTCCGCTTCCCCATGCTCTCAGCCCCTCCATGTTCTCTGCCCCCACTTGTGCTCTCCAGCCCGCCCCCCTGTGGACCCCGCCCCCTCAGTGCTCTCCAGCCTCCTCCATGCCCAGCCTCCAGCCCCCTCCATGTTCTCTGCCCCCGCTTGTGCTCTCCAGCCCCCTGTGCTCTTTGGCCCCCCAGTGCTCTCTGCCCCTCCTAGTACTATACAAACAGAACACAAACTCCTGCGCACGAGTGGGATGTTCAACAAACAGTCAATATTCTGCATACAGATTTATTCAAATGTCAAAAGATGGCAACAAAAGCCTTGCTGCCCTTCATGGATGGGGGAATCCTGGCAAAAAAACAAGAAAGGGAAAAGAAAGGCGCACCAGCCTCGAATTTCAAGGCGTCAGAGGCCTCTTCTTCAGAGCCCAACAGTCACCTGTTGGGCTCTGAAGAAGAGGCCTCTGACGCCTCGAAACGCGTAAGCCAACAGTGACACACCTCAAAACCCCCCCTACAGTCCGGCATGTGGTTCGAGGGGTATCTATTTTATCGTTTGTGACAAGCCTTGTATCACCATCCGTTTGTGAGTAGATTGTATTATTATTTTTATTCAATAAATTGCCAAATGGTAGTACACAAGGCTGGTGCGCCTTTCTTTCCTCCCTAGTACTCCATGCTCCCCCCATGTTCTCCATACCCCCTCCCCCCATGCTCTCTGTGCCTCCCAGTAAATATGTCATGGGCTGCTCAGTTAAAAAAACCCAGGCCTATTTATTGTCCCAGTCCGGGCCTGATTACGTGCCACTGTCCTTGTATAAGTACTTGCATTGATTTCTCCCCCCCCTCCCCATCTCTATGTGTTTGGTCTTATATGGTGGGTTATGCAAAGTCTGACCTTGATTTGTAAGCATTCTGTTCATCTGTTGTAACGCTCAGACGTACATGGTACTTTTAGGTATGAGAAATCATGTGACTTTCTCCCAGGTTGTGTACCTGGGCCTGGGCAACCAAACACCAGCTTCAATACGGTCACATGGAGATTGGACAAGAAAGACAATAACATTGTCTTGGACTTTACACAGGGCTTATATTCAGGGCTTAACAAATAAACAGTGCAGAAAGTGTCACAAAGGTGAAAATAAGCAGATGAAAGGATGAAAGGTGTGGTCTGCAATAAGAACCTGTCAATCTGAATTGAATGGGCAAAGTGACAAATTCTTTTTAAACAGGAAGGAAAAAAATACTTTCTATTTCTCATAAATATGTCAGTGTTATGTAAAAAAACATGCTGGTGTGAAGGAAACATGTTACAGCAGCTCACACGTAGCTTCTATAATGTGACTAATTCTGCCATACTGCTCAAAATAAGCAGAAATTATGAAAGACCATATCACATATTGTACATGCACTAAAATAAGGGAAACGGAAATAATTACTAATGACTAACAAAAATGATGTGTGTTATAATTCCAAATAATTTTGGAACAATCATTCCCTGCAAGCAGAGATTTTCAAAACACATTACAAGTAAAAGTGATTAAAGAACAGGACGATAAAAATGTAAAAGACATTTACTCTCTGTTCAAATTTCAATCAGAAATTAGTTATGACCACCGTAAAATATCCATGTTTGAAGATTGCATTTCACATCATCATAATTGTTTGTTAAAGCAGTATTAAACCCCCCAAAAAAAATGTAATATATTGCACCTTACCAATTCTTAGATGTGGTGGCTGCAATAGTTTTTTTTTTTTAGACTTTTTTTTAATTTTATTTTCACCTGGAGATCCAGCCAGTAAGTGTATTATTTATTTTTTCCACTCACTTTAAGGCCACTTTTACATTGATCCGCTGCAGTTTTTAACCACTTAAGACCCAGACCTTTAGGCAGCTAAAGGACTCGGACAGTTTTTGTGATCCGGCACTGTGTCGCTTTAACTGACAATTGCGCGGTCGTGCGACGTGGCTCCCAAACAAAATTGGCGTCCTTTTTTTCCCACAAATAGAGCTTTCTTTTGGTGGTATTTGATCACCTCTGCGGTTTTTATTTTTTGCGCTATAAATAAAAATAGAGCGACAATTTTGAAAAAAATGCAATATTTTTAACTTTTTGCTATAATAAATGTCCCCCAAAAATACCATATTTGCCGGTGTATAAGACAACCCCCTAATTTACAGTTGTTTTTTAAGATTTTTGCCTGTACTCATCGTATAAGATGATCCCCCTTCCGAGGCTTCCGACGCTTCGTAATTCTTCCTTCTGGAGCCATATTCTTCTTCCTCCTTGCTGGAGCTGGAGCCAATCATGGCGAGCGATGTATTCTATTAATGAATACAAAGCCTGCTTGGATTGGCAGAGGCTGTAACATCATCAGCCCATGCCTCTCTGACTCTCAAAGCCAATCCGAGCAGGCTACTGTATGTGTAAAAGGTAATCTTATACGCCAGAAAATACAGTATATATAAAAAAAAAGAAAATGTAGTTTTCCTAAGTTTAGGCCGATACGTATTCTTCTACCTATTTATGGTAAAAAAAAATCGCAATAAGCGTTTATCGGTTGGTTTGCACAAAATTTATAGCGTTTACAAAATAGGGGATAGTTTTATTGCATTTTTATGATTTTTTTTTTTTACTACTAATGGCGGAGATCAGCGTTTTTTTTTCGTGACTGCGACATTATGGCGGACACTTCGGACAATTTTGACACATTTTTGGGACCATTGTCATTTTCACAGCAAAAAATGCATTAAAAATGCATTGTTTACTGTGAAAATGACAATTGCAGTTTCGGAGTTAACCACTAGGGGGTGCTGAAGGGGTTATGTGTGACCTCATAGGTTTTTCTAACTGTAGGGGTGTGGCTGTAGGTGTGACGTCATTGATTGTGATTCCCTGTATAAGGTTTATACACAGCTCTCCCCGTTCTTCAGCTCCGGGAACCGATTGCGGGACTCCAGTGGCAATCGTGTCCACGCCCGCGACCCACGGCTGGGCACTAACAGAGGACGTACCTGTACGTGCATGTGCCCAGCCCTGCCATTCTGCCGACGTAAATGTGCAGGAGGCGGTCCTTAAATGGTTAAAGGACACGTTACTCAAAAACGGCACCAAAAAAAATGTTCTACAGGTCCTGAAAAATACCTGTTTCTAAAGATATAGGACCAGACTCAGGTACATTGGCGCATATTTTGACCAGAGTAGCGCACCTCCTTTACGTTAGACCGGCGCAATGTAGAGGCGCAATTCTCGAGGCGTATCCTCGAAGTATTTGCGCTGAAATTTGCGCCGGTGCAATGTAATTTCCGAGGAGTAAGGCGGAGTAATTCAAATTACTTAGGGCTCAGGGCTTTAGCACACGCACCACACTATAAAAGGCCGCCTCCCGGGCGGCCTCGTGTAGTGTGTTCCGGCTTGCTTTCAGAGAGAGAAGTCAGACAGACAGTGAGTTAGAGAGAGATAGATAGAGACACTGGGGCAGATTCACGTACATCGGCGCATTTTTTGACTGGCGTAGCGCACCTCATTTACGTTAGACTGCCACAATGTAGCAGCGCAATCACCGTATTCTCGTTTGATTTGCGCAGAAATTAGCGCCTGTGCAACGTATTTTCAGAGGCGTAAGGTGGAGTAATTCAAATTGGGAAGGACGTGGGCATGTAACATTGAAATGAGCTGTGACCCCATGCAAATGAAGGGATGGCCGGATTGCGCATGCGCACATGAAGCAGACCATGGTCAGCACCTCTCTGCGCATGCTCACAACTCGGGAACGGCGCAATGAGTGAAATTGGAACTAAGCCCGGTCAACTTAGTGAGCTACGCAGAGAGTTTAAATAGACAGAGACAAACGCCCTTCCTTTACAAAAGTACATCCATTTGTATCCCTTCCTATACAGCAAGGTGCTTTTGTTCTGTTGTTTGTTAGCGTTTGTTGGTTTGTGACATGTCTTTGAGTTATTTTGTGACTGTTTTGGAGAGAGATTTTTGTCTTTTCTGTGTTTACTTTGCTGTTTTTTTTTTTTTTTATATATATATATATATATATATATTTTTTTTTGCTGGTCTTTTTTTGGTTTTTTTGCTGGGCATTTTTTTAATTTTGTTTTTTTTTCTGTTTGTGAATGATTTTCGAATGTGGGGTAAATGTACAGTGACATAATTGGAGCCATGGCATGGCATGGCCTTGCTGCTCACAAGTCCTGCATGGTGGGCTTGTGCTAATCCAATTTGATGAGGATGTGGGGTGTGTGTGCTAGTGTCCCCAGTGGTGTGCATGCATGCATTCTCATTGTGCCATGATTAATGTGTGTGTTTAACGTGCAAAGATGCCTAATGAGAGCTGTCTCCTGGCTGCTCTTCCCTCAGAAGACGGGGTAGCCTCGGTTAGACGGGGATTGTCTGGTTCGGGGGTCAGGTCATCACTTATGTCAATCTCCAGGCCCTTTCTCACTGCGAAGTTGTGCAGCATGCAACATGCACCGATGATCTGGCATACACAGTTTGGGGAATACAACAGGGTCCTAGTGCATATGCAGAGTCACCTTGAAGGGAAAAGACAGGAGGATGTTAGTAGTGCATGTGCCCCTTGTGATTTCTGCATCATGGGGGGGGGGGGCAGTCATGCCTGCCACCCATGTCACTCACCAACCAGCCAGCTGTCCCCATACATGTTCTGTTCGAATTCCATTGGGGTGGGGCTATGATTGTATATGTAGCTGTCATGGGTGTCATAAGTGGTGTCATGTGTTGGGCTGGTGATGTCCTCCTGCAGGGTTGTGGTTAATTCCATGATGGCATGAGGGGTGAATCTGAAGATGCGAGACACCTCTGGATCACTCATGCCAAAGATGTCTATGCGTGTGCGATATATCCTCTCCCGTGCCCTCCTCCGTGCCCTCCTCCTTCTGCGCTCCTCTAAAGTCAGTAGTATAGCTATGAGCATGGATGCCCCTGGCATGTTGGCATACAGATTGTTGTCCTGCAAGTGTGGCTGTTCAGCTCGTCCCTAATGGTGTTGCTTTAGCTGACATGTAGACGGATTGTCAAATTTTAAGCAAGTTTTTATATTACCTAATATTAGACAGGACGTGCAGCTGATGCGCACAGCGCGTAGCCTGCGTTGCACAAACTTACTTTTGTGGATCGCCATAACTCCCTCATTTGCATATTTACCTAGCAAATCAATGGTACGTCTAGCGCATTTTTTGCGCACACGATGCGTCGGTCTAACGAAATTACGTTGGTCTAAAAAGTCTAGATTTATGGCGTAGATGGTTTTGGGGATGCGGCATAACGATACGCAGGCGTATATTTTCAATTGCGGAGGCACACCTCCTGATACTCCAGCGTAAGTGCTTTGTGAATCTGGCCCATAGTATCTGTGAAATCTCATGTACAATGATCTTAAGGCTGGGTTCACACCTATGCAAATTCTCCAGAAGAGAAAAATCGGGGCTGCTCTGTGCAAACCATTACACAGAGCAAGTAAGTATGACATGTTTGTTGTTTTAAAAAAAATGACTTTAAATGCTCTATGCGGGAATGATGAGCATGTGAACCCAGATAAGGTGGAGGTTGATAGACTGGTAATAGAAGGCATTACAATTAAATTTAAAGTAAACTTTTACCAGTATTGTGCATTATATTGAAAATGATCATATCCATGAAAAAAAAAGTCTCAGCTTTTAGTACTACTTTAATATAAACAATTTATATCTCCCTTCCACCCTTCATATAGCTTCATGTCTGACTCCTAGTTAACTGGTTGCCGACCAGCCGCCGTAGCTCTACGTCACCTCTAGAAGTGGCCACTAGGGGCGCCGCCGGCGGGCCCCGCGCGCGCCCCCAACTCGCCCCCGAGTCCCGTGCGCGTGCCCGGCGGGCACAATCGCCGCCGGGCACCCGCGATAGCTCGGTACAGAGCGAGGACCGGGAGCTGTGTGTGTAAACACACAGCTCCCGGTCCTGTCAGGGAGAGAATTGATGATCTTCTGTTCATACAATGTATGAACAGAAGATCAGTGATTTCCCTCAGTCTGTCCACCCCCCCATACAGTTAGAACACACCCAGGTACATACTTAACCCCTTCCCCGCCCCCTGGTGTTAACCCCTTCACTGCCAGTGGCATTTCTATAGAAATCCAATGCATTTTTATAGCACTGATCGCTAGAAAAATGCCAATGGTCCCAAAGTCCCAAAAATGTGTCAAAAGTGTCCGAAGTGTCCGGCATAATGTTGCAGTACCGGGAAAAAAACGCTGATCGCCACCATTACTTGTAAAAAAAAATGTATAAAAATGTCATAAAACGACCCCCTATTTTGTAAACACTATTACTTTTGCGCAAACCAATCAATAAACGCCTATTGTGATTTTTTTTTAACGAAAAATATGTAGAAGAATACGTATCGGCCTAAACTGAGGAAAAAAATTGTTTTTTTATATATTTTTTGGGGATACTTATCATAGCAAAAAGTTACAAATATTCTTTTTTTTTTAAATAGTCCCTCAATTTTGTTTATAGCGCAAAAAATAAAAACCGCAGAGGTGATCAAATACCACCAAAAGAAAGCTCTATTTGTGGGAAAAAAGGGACGCCAATTTTGTTTGGGAGCCACCTCGCCACGACCGCGCAATTGTCAGTTAAATCGACGCAGTGCCGAATCGCAAAAAGTGCTCTGGTCTTTGGGCAGCAATATGGTCCAGGGGTCAAGTGGTTAAAATTAGTGTTGAGCGCAATACGCCATATTCGATTTTCGCGATATTGCGCGAATATATAGAAGAATATTCGCGAATATTCGCTAATATCGAATATTCGTGATATTTAATCCAAAAAAATTGTTGCGAAATTTCGCTAATGCGAAAATGATTGCGAAATTCTCATAAACGGAGATCATTTCCTGTATTACTAAACTAATATGCACTAAACACTAACTCTACACTAACTCTACTTAAAAGAAAGGAGAATAAGGGGGCAAAAGAAGGGCGGAGAAGATAATCGTGCAATATTCCTATTGCGCGATTATCTTCTCCGCCCTTCTTTTGCATCAGAGCCAATCAGAATAACTTGAATATTCGGCAAAAGGAATATCGCGCAATATTCCTTTTGCCGAATATTCGAGTTATTCTGATTGGCTCTGATGCAAAAGAAGGGCGGAGAAGATAATCGCGCAATATTCCTTTTGCCGAATATTCAAGTTATTCTGATTGGCTCTGATGCAAAAGAAGGGCGGAGAAGATAATCGCGCAATATTCCTTTTGCCGAATATTCGAGTTATTCTGATTGGCTCTGATGCAAAAGAAGGGCGGAGAAGATAATCGCGCAATATTCCTTTTGCCGAATAATCGAGTTATTCTGATTGGCTCTGATGCGCCCTTCTTTTGCATCAGAGCCAATCAGAATAACTCGAATATTCGGCAAAAGGAATATTGCGCGATTATCTTGTCCGCCCTTCTTTTGCATCAGAGCCAATCAGAATAACTCGAATATTCGGCAAAAGGAATATCGCGCAATATTCCTTTTGCCGAATATTCGAGTTATTCTGATTGGCTCTGATGCAAAAGAAGGGCGGAGAAGATAATCGCGCAATATTCCGTTTGTCGAATATTCGAGTTATTCTGATTGGCTCTGATGCAAAAGAAGGGCCGAGTAGCTGATGCGATTCTTTTATGTTGCCGAAAATTCGCAATGCGAATTTTCGGCAACATAAAAAGAATCGCATCAGCTACTCGGCCCAGGGTCTCTCTCTAATCATACCAGCAATGCTTTTAGACGTTGATGGAGATCACTAGGATGTGATCTGTTTTAAAAATAAATTTGAAAAAATATGAATATTCGCCATAGCGAATATTCGCCATAGCGAATATTCGCCGCAATATTCGAGTTATTCGCGAATACTCGAATATGCAATATTCGTAACGAATATTCGCAATGCGAATATTCGTGAGCAACACTAGTTAAAATGCCCATATAGCCTACTTCTGGGTGTATTTATTATATATATATATATAAATATATATATATATATACACACACACAATATGCTCAAAAAAATTAAAGGAACACTTTGAAAACACATCAGATCTCAATGAGCAAAAATCTCATGCTGGATATCTATATGGACTGGGTAATGTGTTAGGAATGAAAGGATGGCACATCATTTGATGGAAATGAAAATGATCCACCTACAGAGGGCACAATTCAACAACCATTTTGCTGAAATTTCATTGCAACAAATTAAAATGGTCCTTAGTAGTTTGTATTGCCCCCAAGTGCTTGTATGCATGCCTGACAACATCAGTGCATGCTCCTAATGAGACGACGGATAGTGTCCTGGGATATTTCTTCCCAGATTTGGACCAGAGAATCACTGAGCTCCTGAACAGACTGAGGTGCAACCTAGCGGCACCGGATGGACCAAAACATGTCCCAGAGGTGTTCTTTTGGATTAAGGTCAGGTGAGCGTGGGGGCCATTCAATGGTATCAATTTCTTCATCGTCCAGGAACTGGCTGCATGCTCTCGCCAAATGAGGCCGGGCATTGTCGTGCACCGGGAGAAACACAGGACCCACTGCACAAGCGTAAGGTCTGACAATGGGTCCAAGGATTTAATCTCGATACCTAATGGCAGTCAGGGTGCCATTGTGTAGCCTGTAGAGGTCTGTGTGTCCCTCCGTGGATATGCCTCTCCAGACCATCACTAACCCACCACCAAACCGGTCATGGTGAACGATATTACAGGCAGCAAAAAGTTCTCTGCGGCTTCTCCAGACCCTTTCACGTCACATATGCTCAGGGTGAACCTGCTCTCATCTGTGAAAACCATGGGGCACCAGTGGCGGACCTGCCAATTCTGGTGTTCAATGGAAAATGCCAATCAAGCTCCACAGTGTCCGGCAGTGAGCACAGAGCACACCAGAGGATGTCGGCCCTCAGTATAGTATAGTAACGGTTGATATATGAAAGAGACGCTTTTGTCTCATTGTCTTTTTGTATAAAGTTATTTTGAGAACTTACCATGACACACTGATCAAAGGTATTGCATGTCCATTTTGGGGGTATTTTTACTGAATTGCAAGTTGTTCATGTAACGCAACTGGTATTCTAATTTCATGTAAATATCCATATTTTTGTCTACCAATAAATTAGCTATTTTGTATGATTATACGTCTCCGTGAATACGTTTCATAATATAGACTATGTCATATAAATTGACTTGTATTTAAAAATGTCTTCGTTATCAAAGAATTCAAAATAATAATACTGTGCGGGTTATAAATTACCTTAAGAAAGCACAACAGATGGCACATAATTTGATGTAAATGAAAAGTATCCACCTACAGAGGGCTGAATTCAAAGACACCCTGGAAATCAAAGTGAAAAAATTATGCAGCAAGCTAGTCCATTTTGCTGAAATTTCATTGCAACAACTCAAAATGGTCCCCAGTAGTTAGTATGGTCCCCAAGTTCCTTGTTTGCATGCCTGACAACATCAGGGCATGCTCCTAATGAGACGACGGATGATGTCCTGGGGTATTTTCTCACAGATCTGGACCAGAGCATCACTGAGCTCCTGAACAGACTGAGGTGCACCGGATGGACCGAAACATAATGTCCCAGAGGTGTTCTTTTGGATTTAAGTCAGGTGAGCATGGGGGCCATTCAATGGTATCAATTTCTTCATCCTCCAGGAACTGGCTGCATGTTTTTGCCACATGAGGCTGGGCATTGTCGTGCACCAGGAGGAACCCAGAACTCACTGCACCAGCATAGGCTCTGACAATGGGTCCAAGGATTTTATCCTGATACCTAATGGCAGTCAGGGTGCCATTGTGTAGCCTGTAGAGGTTTGTGCGTCCGTCCATGGATATGCCTCCCAGACCATAACTGACCCACCACCAAACCGGTCATGCTGAATGATGTTACAGGCAGAAAAGAGTTCTCCAGATCCTTTCATGTCTGTCACATATGCTCAGGGTGAACCTGCTCTCATCTGTGAAAAGCATGGGGCACTAGGGGCAGACCTGCAAATTCTGGTGTTTAATGGAAAATTCCAATCAACTCCACAGTGCCTGGCAGTGAGCACAGAGGACACTAGAAGACGTTGGCCCTCAGACCACCCCCATGAAGTCTGTTTCTGATTGTTTGGTCAGAGACATTCATACCAATGGCCAGCTGGAGGTCATTTTGTAGGGCTCTGGCAGTGCTCATCCTGTTCCTCCTCGCACAAAGGAGCAGATACCGGTCCTGCTGATAGGTTAAGGACCTTCTACGGCTCTGTCCAGCTCTCCTAGAGTAACTGCCTGTCTCCTGGAATCTTCTCCATGCTCTTGAGACTGTGCTGGGAGACACGGCAAACCTTCTGGCAATGACACCTATTGATGTGCCATCCTGGGGAGTTGGACTGCCTGTGCAACCTTTACATGGTCCAAGTATCGCCTGGTGCTACCAGCTGTGACACTGACCCTAGCCAAATGCAAAACTAGTGAAAAATAGTCCGAAAAGATGAGTAGGGGAAAAAATGTCAGACACCTCCACCTGAAAAACCATTCCTGTTTTGGAGGTTGTCTCATTGTTGCCCATCTAGTGCACCTGTTGTTAATATCAATTAACAGCAAAGCAGCTGAAACTGATTAAATACCCCCCTGTATACACCCCTCCCCCTCTGCTACTTAACTTACTAGATCAAAATCCCAGGAGTTCAAAAGTGTTCCTTTATTTTTTTTGTTGAGCAGTATATATATATATATATATATATATATATTATATATATTATGACTTTCACTGTTTCACAGTATTAATTAACCCCTTATAGCAGCGATTATCTGCTCTTTTTGTACTATAATGGTCTAATTTAATTTTTAAAACCCCATGATAACAGGTAATACAAAAAAAAAAGCATACTACTACTACTAAACTTCTTAGGCCTGGTTCACACCTATGCATTTTTTGATGGTTTTTGCAGAAACACACTACAGTTAATTTAACATGGTTTCCTATGGGACATGTTCACATCTATGCTTTTTTCAGCCTCTGCATATTTGGAAAGGGTCAAGGACTTTTTTCAATGCAAAACTGTGCTTTTTTTGGTTAAATAGACTTTTTAATGGAAAAGCTGCAAAAAAAAAAAAACATGTAGTTAGTTTTTGTAGCAATTTACATTTTTTTAATCTGACCAACAACAAATTGGCCACAAAAAAATGCAAATTGTAGCAAAAACGTGTTTGCTAAAATGCACAGCAAAAAGCACTGTAGAAACAGATCAAAAGCAAACTGCTTAGGTGGGAACCGAAACCTATGCTGGCCATACACGTATCGATTTTCGAAGTAAAATATTCATACGAATTTTTTTTGTACATTTGCTGAATGAAAGAATGTCATTTGAAAACTTCACTTGCTTTTAACAATCGGTTTTAAAATGAATGTCATTTCTTTATGAAAAACACATAAAAATACGTTTTCTATTCTGCTCCTTTGAATTTTTACCATCCCTTAAGGAAGACATTGTTTTTCTATTGCCAGCATATAATATATTACAGTTCTGTAAAAAAAAATCTGTATTTTTTTATTTTTTTATTTAAGTCTGATATTTACCAAACTCAACCTCTAATAGTATATACAGTACATCTCCTCTATCTGTTATTCTCAGAGTGGATTCGAGATTTTGCTCCGATACCATATAGTTTATTTATATTTACCACTGCACAGAGGTTTCTAAGAATATATATATATATATATATATATATATATTTTAACTTAAGATATTAACTAAATTATACACCACACTTTTTTTAAGGTTATTATCCGAATAATCATTTGATCGAGACAATAAATCAGCCAAATAATAGATTATGACAATAATTACTAGTTGCAGACCTACTTGCAGGATCACCAGATAAAACTTCCCTCTTCCCGCCAGCCACACATGCGCATATATGCGGGTGGGCTTTAACACCAAGAGGGTGCTTATATGTGGCCCTATGTAAACACAAAACTTGGCTGAGAGCACATTCCCAACACAGTCACTGGAACCATTGACAATTATACAGCGATCAGCTATATAAATGCACTGATTACTGTATAAATGTCACTGGCAGGGAAGGGGTTAACACTAGGGGGCGATTAAGGGGTTAACTGTGTTCCCTAAGTGTGTTCTAACTGTGGGGGGGATGGGACTGACTAGGGGAGGAGAGAGATCAGTGTTCATACTTAGTATGAACACACAATCTGTCATCTCTCCCCCTGAGAGAACCAGGATCTGTGTGTTTACACACACAGATCCCAATTCTCGCTCTGTCACAAGCAATCATGGGTGCTCGGTCATCGCGCTCCCTGGGCACTCACATTGGCTCCGGGTGCACGCTGTGGGCATGCGCCCCTCCTACAGCGTCTTAAAGGCCCGGCATACAGCTATGGTGGCTCGCCCAGGGGAGCCATTCTGCTGCAGAATAACTGCAGCGGCCGTTTGGGAACCGGTTAAAGGACCTGGAGGTGGCAGCAGGAAGGGGTTAAAGGAAAAAAGCCTAAAAATAGTTGCAATAAAAAGTATGTGGACCCTTTTGGAATGATATGGATTTCTGCACAAATTGGTCAAAATTTTTTATCTGATCTTCATCTAAGTCCCAACAATAGACAATCACAGTCTGCTTAAACTAATAACACACAAAAAAATTAAATGTTACAATGTTTTTATTGAACACACCATGTAAACATTCACAGTGAAGGTAGAAAAAGTATATGAACCCCTAGACTATCGACATCTCCAAGAGCTAATTGGACTCCTGTTGGCTGACAACCTCACTCCAATCAATGAAATGAGATGGGAGGTGTTGGATACAGCTGATCTGCCCTATAAAAAAACACTCCAGTTCTGTGTTTGCTTTTCACAAGAAGCATTGCCTGATGTGAATGATGCCTCACACAAAAGAGCTCTCAGAAGACCTACTATTAAGAATTGTTGACTTGCATAAAGCTGGAAAGGGTTATAAAAGTATCTCCAAAGGCCTTGCTGTTCATTGGTCCCCGGTAAGACAAATTGTCTATAAATGGAGAAAGTTCAGCACTGCTGCTACTCTCCCTAGGAGTGTCCGTCCTGTAAAGATGACTGCAAGAGCACAGTGCATACTGCTCAATGAGGTGAAGAAGAATCAAAACAAAAGTCACTAGCATATGCTAACATCCCTGTTAGCGAATCTATGATATGTAAAACACTAAACAAGAATGGATTTCACAGGAGGATACCACAGAGGAAGCCACTGCTGTCCAAAAAAAAGCAGTACTGTCAAAATATTCTGTGGACAGATGAAACCAAAGTTGAGTTGTTTGGAAGAAACACACAACACTATGTGTGGAGAAAAATAGGTACAGCACACCAACATCAAAACCTCATCCCTACTGTGAAGTATTGTGGTGGGGGCATCGTTGTTTGGGGCTGCTTTGCTGTATCAGGGCCTGGACGGATTGCTATCATCAAAGAAAAAATGAATTCCCAAGTTTATCAAGACATTATGCAGGAGAACTTAAGGCCATCTGTCCACCACCTGAAGCTCAACAGAAGATGGGTGTTGCAACAGGACAATGACCCAAAGCATAGATGTAAATCAACAACAGAATGGCTTAAACAGAAGAAAATATACCTTCTGGAGTGGCCCAGTCAAAGTCCTGACCTTAACCCGATTGAGATGCTGTGGCATGACCTCAAGAAAGCGATTCACACCAGATATCCCAAGAATATTGCTGAACTGAAACAGTTTTGTAAAGAGGAATGGTCAAGAAGTACTCCTGACCGGGAGCTGTGGTGGCTCAACGCGATTGGCACTGCGCTGACAAGCCATTCACCTCTGCAGCCAAAGGGTTGGGATGCCGGTCTCGGCTACATGTGAATTGAGTTTGGTGGTCTCAGCCCAGCTGGGTGTGCTATGCAAGGTATGCCTGTGCTTAGTACGCCCACCCCCCCCCCCCAAAAACCACCACCACACTTGCATGCACACAAAATTGGTTTAACACGCACGCACTTTGGCCATGCGGTCTCCTAAAAAAAAGAGAGGCGTATGACCTACGGGGCTGGCTGGGTGGGCTAGACCTCCTCACTCCCTCATAGGGGAGTCCCTCTGCCCCGTTGGGGTCCCGCTGGGCCCCAGTTGGGCTCCCAAGTGGAGCAGGTAGGGCGGGGTGAGTGGAAGGCCCCCCCTTACACCCGCCATTGCCACCCGGGGGCATGGAGAAGGATGGCCGATTGCCTCTGGGGGGAGGGTCTGCCTACTCCCAACTCCTGCAGTCCGGCTCCTCTCTCTCGAGTTCACGCACAAAAATACACTTAAAAAAAAAAAAAAGAAGAATTACTCCTGACCGTTGTGCACATCTGATCTGCAACTCCAGGAAACGTTTGGTTGAAGTTATGCTGCCAAAGGAGGTTCAACCAGTTATTAAATCCAAGAGTTCACATACTTTTTACACCTGCACTGTGAATGTTTACAAGGTGTCTTCA
Organism: Rana kukunoris; assembly: GCA_029574335.1. NCBI lineage: Eukaryota > Metazoa > Chordata > Amphibia > Anura > Ranidae > Rana > Rana kukunoris. Next base: position 259,415,864 of record CM056051.1, on the reverse strand, counting down.
ATAAAAACATGGTAACATTTAATTATTTGTGTGTTATTAGCACTGGCGTAGCGGGGGGGCAGGGGGGGCGTCGCACGGGGTGAAAAATTGGGGAGGGCGAATACATCTCCTACACTGACACTGACACCATACCTGCCAACTGTCCCGTTTTTATCCCGGCTAGTGGGAAAGGCATTTGAGCCCGTTTTCAGGCTGTCCGGTAAAGTCCGTTATATGGGCAGCTATAGTTATACTAAGCTAGGTGTGCTTGTTCTTTTGCAATAAAGATTTTTTATTCAGTGCTTTTTTTTCTTTCTACTTTTTGTTTGCTGTTCCCTCCCTCGCCGACATTTGATTGCGCCTTTGAATTCCCTTGTATGTCTGTCTGTGTTTGGGTTTTATGATGCTCATCATCAGCTGGCTGGTGCGGTCGGGCTGAGAAGAGTCTTGTGGAATCATTTGTATATTTTATGTCCGGTAATGGCGACGTTTGTGAGCGAATTGGAGGCGGCCAAGAAGAGTCTGAGTGAAGTGCTGGGTGAAAACGTGAAGCAGTGAGTGATTTGTCTTCTCTTATTGTGCGAGTACCAGGAGGCCTGCACATCCCCGAGCTGGAGTAGAATGCTCCTACCGATGTGTTAGCGGAGAGCTCAGCGTCTCTCTAGTCATGTACTGTAATTAGACGTAAACCCCCAACTGAACAACATTTACTTAACTCTGCTAAAGCTCAGCTCCAATGCACATTTGCCTTTTTATATAGATAAAAATGTTTGTTTTCACTTAATTTCCCTGCTTTGCTGCATTCAGTGCTGCTGATTTCCTGCCACCTCTTTACACCCATGTCTGGTGTACTCCAGCAAAAGCTCTATGATGTTTTTTTTTCTTTGCTGTAAACACAGCAAGTCAGCAACTCGTAGTCTCCATTGCAAGCCCATTTGACTGGGTGACAACACGTGACGACAACTGGAAGACTGGGACAGAGTGTTGTCACCCTATAACAGAAAGTGCCTGAATGAGGACCCTAATGGCAGGATTCCCAGGTGGTATGTTAGTGAAAGCACCATGCAGCTACCTCACAGCACCCTGCACCCCTCACTCTGCACCCTGCATCCACCCCACAGCATCCTGCACCCCTTACTATGCACCCTGCAGCTACCTCACAGCACCCTGCATCCCTCACTCTGCACCCACCCCACAGCACCCTGCACCCCTCACTATGCACCCTGCAGCTACTCTGCACACCACGTATGTTAATGCATTGCCCGACCAGGCTCACTCTCCAGCAAGACAAGTACACAGTCACACAGCATGCCTGCCCTGAGGGCCTAAGCACAGACACACAGTACAGACTCATTACAGTAACAACATGCCTGTCCTGATGCCATTGCCAAAAGCCCCCTTCTGCTGCGGCCTACTACAATAATTTGATTATAACAGCGCATGAACTATAGGACTTTCAACATGTAAGGGGTGAGATGTGTAATCCAATGTAATGCATCCCTCAGGGCTTTCAGCATGTAAGGGGTTAAATGATTATGATTGCAAGATTAATCATTTAATCCCTTACAGTAAGGGGTTAAATGATTAATCCTGCAATAATTTAACCCCTTAGATGCTGAAAGCCCTGAAGGCTGGCTGCATTACATTGGATTAATCATTTAACCCCCTACCATGCTGAAAGCCCTGAGAGGGATACATTACAGATCCTTATAACCAGAGTGGATGATTATACAGGGGGGGGGGGGGGGTGAAAAAAAATTCTGCCCCGGGCACCCATAACTCTGGTTACGCCACTGGTTATTAGTTTAAGCAGACTGTGATTGTCTATTGTTGTGACTTAGATGAAGATCAGATCACATTTTGTGACCAATTTGTGCAGAAATCCATATCATTCCAAAAGCGTTCACATACTTTTTATTGCAACTGTAAATATTGTAGCCACCACACCTAAGTACTGTAAACTGATGATATGTCACTTTTGAGGTTATACATGCATTAAGAAAGTGCTTCTCTCCCGCCCCAGCTCTTTTGGAGCTGAGAATATAGGGAACAATGGGAATGTGATAATTAAAAAAAAAAAAGGCAAACAAATTTTATATTTATCTTTTTTTTTTTTTATCTATACTGTACTTAAATGTTTTGCCTCTTATTTCTATTTTAAACAGAATGAGTTGTTTTACAAGGTGATCGTTTACAACCACTGTAAGTTAGACCTCAAGGACAACATAGTTGCATACTTACTTAAAAAAAGACACAAGTCCATCCAGTTCAACATCCAAATACGTGGTTGAAATACATAGGGCCAGATTCTCAAATATTTTCGGCGGCGTAGCGTAAGCCAGTTACACTACGCCGCCGCTGCGTACTGGAGCAAGTGCTTTATTCTCTAAGCACTTGCTCCGTAGGTTTCGCCTGCGTCGCGTAAATCGCGCAGCGTAAACCCGCGCAATTCAAATGGGGCGGCTTGTATTTAAATTAAGCGCGCCCCCGCGTCGAACGAACTGCGCATGCGCCGGCCGGGGAAAAAGCCCAGTGCGCATGCTCCAGCTCACGTCGGAAAGCGTTGTTGAAACCGACGTCAAAACGACGTGAGCGTCATTTACGCAAGTCCCTATTCGCGAACGAGTTAGTAAAACGACGTAAACGACGGAAAAAGCCGACGCTGACCCGACGCCATACTTAACATGGCGTCCGACGGGACACGACGGCATCCGACGGGACCTCGTAAGGTTACTCCACATAGAAGCTGGGGTAACCTTACGAGTTCATAAACGACGTACGCGACGACGGGGCGGCGTAAAAGCGATCGAGAATCGGCGTACTACTTCATTTGCATATGCAAATGAAAAAACAACGTAAAGGCCACCTAGTGGCCGGAGTTGTCATTACATCTACGATCCGAAAGTGTAATTGTATTACACTTGTCGGATGTAGAAGCGTATCTATGCAAAAGTGATGCTCAGCATCACTCGCATAGATACGAGTCAAAAAAAAAGGCGATACGACGGGGTATCTGAGATACTCCGTCGTAACGCCTCTGAGAATCTGGCCCATATTTGTTTGCTGTTTTACTTTTCACCATCCATGCTCCCTGGTTTACCAGTGCTGCTTTTCCTGGCAGACTACTGCTCATTTTCCAGCTGGGGCTAACATAGAAAGCTAAAAAACTGAACTAGGAAAATGAATTGCTTAATCTGAAACTTTGTGTGTCATGTTTCTGGCTGTTCAATTTAGAAAATGTGTGTAAACCACAAGATTTGTTTTATAAAATTACAATCTCTTGGACACCTAAAACACTAATCAAGTATGTATTTAATTAGTGTATTTAGCTGTTTATTTACAATTTTGATTTTTAAAAAGCAGTCACACAGTGAGCAATTGCCAGCATGGTATAACTGTCCTAGAAAAACCTAATCAGTGTTAGTAAGGATCCATTCTGTATATTTGGAGACATCAGTGTAGACACCAGGCTTATTCTCCTCTGCACAGCCAGAACCCCAGCTGACAACACCAAATAGCTGCACTCTGCTGTCCACTTCACACACAAGGGGTCCTCCAGAGTCTCCCTGCAGGGAAACAATACAGAAATAAGAAATTGTGCAACTGAATTACTTTTTCTATTCCAACATATTATACTCCACTTTACACAGTGTGTAGAACAGTGTTTCTCAACCTTTTTTCAGTCAAGGCACCCTTTAAAATGATAAACAATTTTAAGGCATCCTTTAAAATTATGGACAGTCTCAGAACACCCCATTCTAAAATGTAAAAAAAAAAATATTCTAGTAGTTTTACATATGGAGCAACATCCACACATGTAGGACACCCGATGTTAGAGGTGATTTTTTTTCTCCAAAGCAAAAACACTTTTTTGCACACTGGTACTGACTAGTATTCCAAGGTTTCTCTTCCCCCTCAATTTCTCCCAATCGGCCAGCTAATGTGACCCCAGTTCTGGAGGAGGGGCAAACAAAGATGCTGTGGAGGCAATAGACATCCTCCTTATCAAGTGATGATGTCATTGGTTGTTGGAATGCCAGTGTCTAGAACAGGGGTCCTCAAACTACAGCCCGCGGGCCGCATCCGGCCCGCCAGTGTGATTTACTCGGCCCGCGGACTGCCCCTTTAACATTGCAGCAATCCCCCTCCCCTCTGCTACCTTTATCATACAAGACAGGAAACATGACAGGTCCGAAAAAAAGCGAGACCTTTTGAGTTAAGAAGCGGGTGATTGGTTACTAGGCAGTGGGACGGTCCCAGCAATCAATCACTTGCCTTTCACTTGCAAAGTCTTGGAATTTGTCCAGACCTGCCCTGCTTCACATCTTGTGTGATTAAGGTAGCAGTGGGGGGAGGGGGTGCTGTGATATTATAGAAGGGGCGGCAGTGTAATGTCAATGGGGAGGGATCTGTGATTGGGGATCTGTTATGGGGGAGTCTGTTATGGGGGAGTCTGTTATGGGGGGCTCTGTGATGGGGGTGAGTGTTACGAGGGGGGTTTTGTGATGGGGAGATTTGTGATGAGGGGGTCTGTGATGGAGGATCTTTTATGAGGGGCTTTGTGATGGATGACCTGATTTGGGGGCTTTTTGAATGGGGGGAATCTGTGATTAGGGATCTGTGATAGAGGAGTCTGTGATAGGGGGTTCTGTGATGGGGGGTTCTGTGATGTGGGGTTCTGTGATGCGGAGGGGGTTCTGTGATGGGGGGGTCTGTGATGGGGAGGGGGTCTGTGATGAGGGGAGTCTGTAAAATACTAGTAAGTTTATGTTGAATAAAATAGTTTTTTATATTTTAAATATTAACCACTTAAGACCCGGACCAAAATGCAGGTAAATGACCAGGCCCCTTTTTGCGATTCAGCACTGCGACTCTTTAACTGACAATTGCGCGGTCGTGCGACATGGCTCCCAAACAAAATTTGCGTCCTTTTCTTCCCACAAATATAGCTTTCTTTTGGTGGTATTTGATCACCTCTGCGATTTTTATTTTTTGCGCTATATACAAAAATAGAGCGACATTTTTGAAAAAAAAATCAATATTTTTAACTTTTTGTTATAAGAAAAATCAAATAAACTAAATTTTAGTCAAACATTTAGGCCAAAATTTATTTAGCCACATGTCTTTAGTAAAAAAAAAATGCAATAAAAAAAAATAGCTACCTAGCGGGAACAGCGACACTAATACAGCGATCAGAAAAATGATCGCTTAGTGACGCTGGCAAAAGGGAGTGAAAGGGTTAACTAGGGCAGTGGTCAAGGGGTTAAAACTTTATTGGGGGGGGTACGGGGGCTACCCTGAATCTAACACTAACTGCCTGTCACACTGACATTAAATACAGTAATCATACATATATGATTACTGTATTCAGTGACACTGTGACAGGGGGGAGGGGGGGCGATCGCAAGGGGTTAAGTCTGCCTGCGTGTACTGGTGTCAGTGTAGTGTTGTGCAGACTTACTGTGAGATGTGATCTCTCCTCAGCGGCGGTTACACAGAAGGAGGAAGTACAGGGCGGGGGAGCGCAGGGGAGCGCGCGCATTGGCTGGGATCGATCCGGAGGGGGCGGACAAAAACAAATAGCCGCCGCCTCATCCCCGATCGCTCGTACAGCCTCGGGGACCGCCGCATGTACCGGGGGGGCCCGATCGGACCCACGGCAAGGCACCAACGTATATATACGTTGATGTGCCTGCCTGTGCCATTCTGCCGACGTAAATGTACATCCGGCGGTCCTTAAGGGGTTAAATCGGTGTTGTGGCAGTTTGGTGGTGTGCAGAGCACACCGCCATCCTGCCTTGTGCTTTAAAGAACACACTCCATCTTAATGAAATAATGCCATCTTTAAGCTAAAAGTTTCACTCACCATGCATTCAAAGAGACATCATCACAACAGCTTGTTCTCATCCATAGCTACCAGACATGACTGCCTAGCATAAGCTAGCTCCATTTAATTTATAGTGTCAACAAGAGTAACAAAAGAAGGTGGTGGCTTCACAAAACAGCCAATCAGACATGTTTGTATACTTTCAAAAGAAACCAATCACAGACATGTGATTCAAATAATGCTAGTAGTTAGGTGTGCAAACGGCTGGGTGCCGAGCCATGCTCTGTGAGACAAAGGAATCAGAAAGCATGGCCTCGGCACAAAGCCGTGTGCAAACCAAACGGCCGCCATCATTGCAAACCATACTAAATCATGGATCAGATAACCATAATGTCCGTATAGTTATGCTACAGTTTCCATGTACGCAGATCTGTCCACTCGGAGTCATTTAATGCAGTTGACAAGAAGTGGCCAGTCCCTTGCTGAGGCATAAATGAACATTCCTAAAAGGAGCTCGCAAATATTTGTCCATGAAAAGGTGTTTGCGCCAATGGCCTTCCACCAATGTCTGTATGCGTGAATACGCTCACCTGAGTGCATTACAGCAAAACCGACACTGGGGGACTGCCAGTCCCCCTCCATTCCTATTTTAAACTGATCACACCAGAGCATGAAAGCACATCCATTGCTGTGTGGTCCATTTTCTTCTTTGCATCCTTCCTGGGAGCTCAACCTGCCTGTGGTCAGACTTCTGCTGACAAACCCCCTGCACAGCTTTTCACACGAAAAAGCTGTACTGCTGTTTCTCAGCCTCATGCCGACATGCTTCCCTGGCCATTGTTTAAGCCAGCCAGCTGTGTGTAGTGCAAGCTGCTGCTGACCCCCCTCCCAACCTCCATTATCACACCCCTATCTCTCTAAGCCACCTATGCAGCTGAGAATAGAGGTCATGTAATTACTTCTAATAAATTAAGAAAAACATTTATAATTTAATATTGTAAGGGGTTAGCTCAGTAGCGGGGGGGGGGGTGACCCCCTGGGTGGGTTCACTACACACTGAACTATACAGAGAGGCAGCCGAAGACAGTTGAAAACAAAGATTATGGTTTATATTGCTGGAAAAAAGTGCAAGCATCCAAACAGCATAAACAAAACAAAACATAAAATAAACCCTGGCCACTTGGGGCGTCTACCTTCACCACACAGGAACCTATCTATGGAGTCTGGCACAGCCTACTGCTGGGCAGACACTGCTGGTCATACAGCAGAGAAACAGTCTTTTTGATTTTTATCACACAGAAAAATCAACAACCACCTCACCTCTTCAGAAGTCTTTTTGACTGCTCTCCTTATAGAGGGGGTTCATCCTTAAAACAACTCTGTGTCATCCCATCCAGCATACTGGCGCCTCAGTGCCCCACATCATGGATGTGATTGACAGCAGCGCCAGCCAATGGCTGCGCTGCTCTCAATCCATCTCCTCTAGCCAATTAGCGGCCAGGCAGAGCGGCGAAGAGGATCGCGGGACTGCGCCCGGGACTTTTAAGGGGTCAGGTAAATATAAGGGCGGCTCGGGGGGCCGGCAGTATCAGATGTTTTTTCACCTTAATGCATAGATTGCATTAAGGTGAAAAAACATATTCCTTTACAACTCCTTTAAGTTAGTAGACTTATAAATATGCTGACTTACACAATAATTGCAAACTTTACATATAAGCAAAGTTGCTATAAATAAAGCTGGCCATATGCTATACAATTTTTGAACCAGTGGGTGGCCCTGTCAGCTGTCTCCCTCCCGATATCCCTCAATTGAAAAATCTGGGGAGCCAGGCCAAAAATTGGTGACCAAACAGCAGCTGCATTTAGTCAGATGCAGCCACTGCTTGGTTATTATGACAATGGACAGAGCCTGCTGTTAGACTACAATAGTCATAGACTGATAATCTGTGGTACATACATGGGCGTCCGCTGAAATTTTTTCAGGGGGGGGGCGCATCAGCAGCGGCAATACACAGTCGCATTTTACCCTTTCTTCGACCGCTAGCGCTAGGCAAGAGTAATGTACATACACACATCGCCATCAACACCAGGGCACCACCATGTCACCAGCAACACCAGGGCACCACCATGTCACCAGCAACACCAGGGCACCACCATGTCACCAGCAACACCAGGGCACCACCATGTCACCAGCAACACCAGGGCACCACCATGTCACCAGCAACACCAGATCACCAGCAACACCAGATCACCACCATGTCATCAGCAACACCAGGGCACCACCATGTTACCAGCAACACCAGGGCACCACCATGTCACCAGCAACATCAGATCACTATCACTACCATGTCAGCAGCAACACCAGGGCACCACCATGTCATCAGCAACACCAGGGCACCACCATGTCACCAGCAACACCAGGGCACCACCATGTCACCAGCAACACCAGATCAACACCAGGGCACCAGCAACCAGTAGCTCACTTGTTATACCCAGAGACATCTATTATCAAGTAATGTTAGACTGCATGTAACAGGATACAGAGCATGCCTGTCACCTCTCTGTGCTGTGCAGAGTGCAGTCTTGTCAGCCTCACCTGGTGCCATATGTTTTCGCGCTGACATCTCCCTGACCACTCCTCTCAGCATCTTTCTCTCCTTCAGATGATCTCCCCCGGCCATCTCATAAGCAGCCAGAAACTCTGCCTCCCACCGCCCGACTCGTACAGCATCCTCATCTGCTCTGCTCGCCAGGCCCAAAATTCCCGCTCATACAGACCCCGCCTCCGCTTCTGCAAGTCTCCTCGTGTCGCCTCTGGATGGTGCAGGAGTCAGGACCCCACTCTCTGGCGGAGCGGCTCCTTCTGCCTGCCCCAAAAAAAACTCGCGCAGATCACCCCCCGTGCTGATATTCATTCGCGGGGGGTGTCGGCCTGACACCCCCTGCAGTTCTTAAATTCTAGGGGGGGGCAACCGACCCCCGTTGCCCTATGGAGCGGACGCCCATGGGTACATATACTGTATATCTGAAAGCAAAACACTATACATTATTTTTAACTTACTTGGCATGCATCAACACCTCCTTCCATGAAGCCAGCACACATCATACCAGCCATTATTTTACTACCATGGGCAAGGGGAGATTGGCATTGTGTATTGGAAAGAATCGGCACATGCGCTTCCTGCAGATATAAGGCATAATGATCGGCCCCTATGAATACAAAATAATAGTAAAATGCTAAAGAATTGTGGACTCCTCCTAATACCTTTATTATCTTTGATGATGGCATATTTGAGTTATTTACTTACCAAAGTACTGATGACCCCAACCAACCACTTCACAATGTTGTGAAGATGCAGCTGTCATGGTGTTCTTTGGTAAACATACAGGCTGTATAAACTGGGAAAACTGGGCACACACTCCATTCACATCTTGCAGTCTCACCAGTGCTGAGGGGGGAAAACATAGTAGTTAACACAAAGTAGTGTGGGGGAGGGGGGTGTATTTCAAAATGTTTCCTGATCCTGCTCCTAATATTGGCTCAAGTGCTAAATATATGAATACATGACCATTAATGACAGATGGCTGCTTGCATGTATTCAAAATCTTATAGCAAGAACAAAAAAAAGTAATATATTATTGCTTGACGGTCTTTGATAGTGGCTTCATTTGTTTTCTTTTTTTGTTTCAAGCTTTTTTTTTCTTTTTTTTCCCCTAATGGGAATGACAGCAACATATTCCCTGTCATAGGGTGACGACATTCACTCCCTGTACGGTATCTGCGAAGAAGCAACATGGTCAACCTAAACCATAAAGAATGTGGTTTACGTGACTGAGTGCACTTTGTGGACTGTACATCTATAGGTGCCTATGTACTAGGATAAGCAAACATTACAATGGGGCTGCCTATACTAATGATAAAAACATTTCTAATGTAGCTAAACACTTCAAACATATGCATGCTGGCAACATGAGCTCATTAGTCTTTAGTACTATAGAAAGTGTTAAAAGAACTTCCCGTGTAGGTTATGTCCACCGCAAACTCTTTGAACCGGAGGTATAGTGGATTTTCACCTTGGGGACTAGGATTCTTACTGGGTTAAACTATAGGTGGGATGTGGATCTTTTCCTAAAATAGAGATTGCCATTTACTGCTTCTATTTTAATCTCATAGTTACATAGTTGGTAAGGTTGAATGGTTAATTAGTGGGACCGGCGATCGTTCAGGGAGAGAGGCAGATTGCCATTCTAATAGTAAGAAAGACAGAGCTTTGTGTTTCTGCTAAGTAGGAACACAGATCTCTGTCTTTCCTCAGTTAAGCCATCTCCCACAAAGTAAGAAAGCACTCCCAGGGAACACAGTTTACCCTTTGATCAGCCCTGATGTAAATCCCTTCCCTACCAGTGTCATTTATACAGTGACAGTGCAATTTTTTTAGCATTGATCACTGTATTGGTCTCACTGGTCCCCAAAAATTATCACTTAGGGCCAGATTCAGGTAGATGGGAGCATCTTTGCTCCAGAGTAACGCTTCTCATTTACGTTACGCTGCAGAAATTTTAGGAGCAAGTGCTGTTATTCATGAAGCACTTGCTCCTAAAGTTGCGGCAGCGCATCGCAAATGAGCCGGCGGAATTCAAATTGGGCGGGTACGGGGCGTGTAGTATTTAAACGAAGCGCGATCCCGCCGCGAACGTACTGCGAATGCGTCGAGTGTCAAAACATCCCCGTGCGCATGCTCCAAATTCTGTGAATGAACGTCAATGACATCACATTCCCATTCATGAACTTTTTACGCAAGCGACGTGTTTTTTTTTTTTCCCGACGCGATGACGACGCCTATACCTAACATAGGATACTCCAACCCCATGTAGGTATATCTTCGCGCCGCGTATCCCTTCCGGAAACGTCGTACCGTCATTGCGTCGCGCCGGAATTCGATCGTGAATTGCCGATTTCCGCTCATTAACATATTTTTGGAGCGTAAATCGGCGGGAACGCCCCCGGCGCCATTTTTAAGTTGAAGTAACGATGCGATGGCGAAACTCAGTTACGCTGATCGCATCGGAGCTTCAACCCGGCGTTTCTTGTTTTCTGGTTACAGAAAACAGAAACGCCGGCTCAAAGTGACAGATCACTGGATCCGCCAGCCTAACTGTTCCTGAATCTGGCCCTTAGTGTCAGATTTGTCCACTGAAATTTCGCACTACCACTACCAAATTGCTGACCTCCACTATTACTAGTAAAAACAATTAAAAAAATAAAAAGTCCATAAATCTATCCCATAGTTTGTAGACCCTATAACTTTTTCGCAAACCAATCAATATATGATTAATGGGATTTGTTTATCAAAAACATGCAGCAGAATAGATATAGGCCTAAACTGATGAAGAAATTCTATTTTTTTTACATTTTTTTAATGGATGTGTTTCATAGCAGAAAGTAAAAAATATTGTTTTGTTTTTTTCAAAATGGTCTTTTTTTTTTTTTTGTTTATAGCACAAAAGTGTAAAACTGCATAAGTGATCAAATACCACCAAAAGAAAGCTCTATTTGTGAAAAAAAGGACATAAATTGTATTTGTACAGTGTCGAACGACAGCACAACTATCATTTAAAGCAATGCAGTGCAGTATCGCAAAAAATATATGGCCTGTCAGAAAGGGGGTTAATTAGTTAATTATGTGATTGTAACACACCAATTTGTTCATGGGTGGAGTTTTGTATGTATAAAGGTCCTGTCATTTCAGTAGGTTACATGCTATGAGTAAGACTCTCATCAAAACGCGTTTGATTCTTTTTATGCCACTAATATGTAACCAATAAAATTGCAACACGGATGCCAGAGTTCCCGGCTCTCCTTCTTAGTTTCATCTTGTCTAGAGTGTGGGAGGATATCCTGAGCCTGGGCACGTGTATGTGGATTGTATGTCTGGATGCGATAGTTCCCCGCAGTGATCGTGAATACTACTATAAGGACTGTAGTCTGAACAATTGAATACAATTAACACAATATGGCTTGCCTTCTACTCAGTATACACTTTGAAAACTTGGTATAAATGATCCAGTCTGTTCATGCAGATGTCATACATTACCTATATCATTTTGGAAAGTCACATCAGAATATAGTTCATGAAGAATGTATTTCTTCACAGAAAATTTTACTGTACGATGGTCTGTAGTGTTAAATAGACTTTGCCCTAGCACCACGGTCATTGTCTTCAGGCTTGGCCTGAAAAAAAAAAACAGTGTATGCGTAAGATGATAATGCCTGACAGAAGAACAAAAGGCCACACACTTGGTCTTCCATACAAAATTGAGAAGATCTAAAGCTGGCAATAGAAGGATAGACTTTTGAAGGAAAATTATTGGGAAAAGAAGGTTCTAAGAAAGTTTGTTTGTTTTTCTAATCATTGGTGGGTCAAATCAACATTCGTTTTCGACCACATGATGAGAAAATTTGAAGGAGCATGTTGAACAAATGAATTTATAACTGTATATGTGGCTTTTATTCAGTAAAGTCCATTAATTCAAAAATCTAATTTTAAAAAGAGATCTTTTGAATGACAAACTAATGTTCTAAGACAGTTCTTAAAGAGGTGGTTCAACGTAAATATACTCTTTCCCATGTGATCCAGCATACTGGCATCAGCGCCAGTATGCTGTTTTTTTTTTTTTTTTAAATGCCCCACTTACAGTGTAATCCTTAATTTTGATTTATTTCCCCTGCGGTGGATGGCACCTGTATAGCCCGTCACGGCTTCCAAAAATACCCGATTTAGGACTCGGGTATTTCCGGAGCTATGCGGCGCCTGCGCACAGACCTACGAGCTGACTGCGCAGGCGCCGTATTTCTCCAAGTCCTATGGCTATGGCGCGTCACGCCCTTCCGAAAAAAGCAAAAATAGGACTCGGAGAAATACGGCGCCTGCGCAGTCAGCTCCTAGGTCTGTGCGCAGGCGCCGCATAGCGCCGGAAATACCCGAGTCCTAAATTGGGTATTTTCGGAAGCCGTGACGGGCTATCCACCGTGGGGGAAATCAATCAAAATTAAGGATTACACAGTAAGTGGGGCATTTAAATTAAAAAAAAAACAGCATACTGGTGCTGGCGCCAGTATGCTGGATCACATGGGAAAGAGTATATTTAGGGTGAACCACCGCTTTAAGTGTAAGTAAACCCCCCTATTGTTTTTAGGCAAGGAAGCTGACATCTTTGCCTGTGTTTAATCTGCAATTGCCATTATGCTGAACATGTGATCAGTTATAACAGCAATTGGACTGTTTGACAATTTGGTTAAGAGCACAACCAATGAGAGTGTTAAATTTCTGGCACATGCCGGAAATGACACTGTTTTATGGATGGGTTTACTTCTGCTTTAAGAATTTCCGTTTGAAATTCTATCCATCTATAGCCAGCTTTAGTTGCCTATGAGTGCCACAGTAGAACAGGCACTCACAGAACTTTAAGGCCAGGTTCAGAATTCTCCATATCATGTGCAACAGGGATTGTGGGTCTCTGCACACTTTTCTTGCCCTTTTAAACGATTCACCATTTTTTGAGGAATTTGTTTGGAAGACATTGATGCCATTATGACTAAAAAAACATGTTGCCACAGACAAGGCATGATGTTGTTCATTATTTCTAAGACTATTGGTATGAAGGTACACATTTGGTAATTTTTAATTTCATTGTTCAGAAGCGTGGCGGATAAAATAGGTGAAGTAAATAGGGGCAACCTAGAAGAGTCGTTTTAAAACATCTTCACACTGGAGGATCCATATATTGGAATCAGTTTAACTGTTGTTTACAACTCTATCTATGAATGAAAACCAGAAATGAAAATCCCTACTGTCTTCAAAGTGGTACAGTACTTTTACTTAGACTTTTTAAAACAAAAATTTGATAAAAGCCATGTGTGTAAAATAGTCCTTACGTATCATCTAAACAATGAGCAGCTGTTACAACCCAGCAGGAGGAGATCAGGGATCCACCGCATAACTGTTGTCCCATATAAATGGCTGCCATATATGGATGAGAAGCAGGTAGTGCCACCATTCCTCCTACAATACGTGCGGTCATAGAAGGGCTTTTTAAGAACCTCTTTCCACAGTCTACAGGAATTGCCCGATTGACATCTTTATTAACTGCTGTACTATTAGAAAGAACCGTGGTGTTAACAGGATGACTAGATGCTTTTGTCGGTAGTGGAGGTTTTTTGGTTTGTGTTTGAGGTTTGTTAGTTGTTGGTCGTAGTGGACTTGATGGTTTTGTTGGACTGGCTGAAAAAAAAAAAAACACATTTACTATTATTCAAAGGTGGTGAAAAGATTGATTATGTCCAGTTATCAACCAACCACTTACAGATAATGTATTCCTGTTCCAGAAAAATGGCAATAAACCCATGCAAGATTGATTACATAACTTAAGCATAACTAATCTTAGTCATTATCAGAGAGCATGACAGTATAATAGTGACTAGTAGACTTAAAAACAATATTACAAAACCTCATAAAAATGTCTATAAAGCACTCCACACACAATAACACAAAATAAAACTTAAACCAGCATTGTCTCTAACTTCTCTTTAACTTACAAGCCAACCTGGGACTACATTACTTATCCAAATATCAAGATAGCGAAGAAGTATTAGGTTCTAACTTAAAAAAAAAAAAAATATGTTTTGGCTGATTTATCTGTAAAGCTGTTTGTATGAGGAAAAAAAAATTGAAGTTTTGATTACAAATTAATGAAAGGGCTGCTATTTGTAAGCATCATTAACCCAAAGACACTATTGATACTAACTTGTTTACAACAGAAAGCATTGTTCCTGCAATAGGTGCCTGTAAATTCTGCTGCGGTTCTTTCCACTAGGTCACTAGCTCCTATGTCAATGTAAGACACAGTAGTGACATAGGAAACAGTGGGAAGAAGCACTAACTACATGGGTGGGGTTGCAGGCATTTGGCACTTACAAAAGAGTTAGCCCCGGCAAACACGGGCAAAACCTGCCATACAGCACACGAAAAACCCACCCCACAACAGAATCTGACAAGTACGTTCTCCCTCTGCTGTTTGCATAGCGTCTCCCTCCGCTGTTTGAATAGCGCCTCCCTCCGCTGTTTGAATAGCGCCTCCCTCCGCTGTTTGAATAGCGCCTCCCTCCGCTGTTTTTTTTTACGCCGAATACTGTCTCCAGTCGAAAAATGTGTCACCATCACGCCAGCTGACCAACATATCAGCTAAAGTGACGTTTGACACTGCACATGCGCAGACGCATCAGAGGCATTTTTCAATGGAAGGCATTCCTCAACAAAACACCAGCAATACAAAAATGTAAACAAAACATTGTGGGAGTCCCTCCAATCCATACCAGGACCTTTGGGTCTGATGTGGATTTTAATGGAAATCCCACGCCAAAATGGAAAAAAAAAAAGTGTGCAGCCCGGCAGGCCAGGAAAGGGGGGGTGTGGTGACCACTATGTTGATAGGGACAAGGTCCTTTTCCCGACAACCCAGGGCAGTAGTTGTGGGCTCTGTGGGCAAGGGGCTTATCAGAATCTGGAAGCCCCCCTTAACGAGGGGCCCCCAGATCCCGGCCTCCTCTCTATGTAAATGAGTATGGGGTACATTGTAGGAGGCAGTTTTTGACAATTCTTTTAATAAAAAAAATAATGTTCCCCGATGTAGATCCATCATCAATCAGGACGCTACACCCAAAACAAAAAAATCTCCGCCTGTGATAAAAGCTAACCGCCAAATACCCGCTCTTCTATATGACAATTCGTAAATAGGTAAGGGGCAGTACATGCTGGGTCAGTGATGTCACAAGGGGGCCGTGCCACCAGGTGACATCAGCAGGTGGCCTCTTCCTAACCTATTTAAAAAAACTGTCAAATGGTGGAGCAGGCATTCAGCAGTTAGGGTTTTTTTTTTTTGGGTCCAGCAGTACAGTGTGCATCGTTATTGAAAATGGATCTACGGTACACCGGGGGGGGGGGGGATTGTTCTATTTTTTTAAATAAAGGAATTGGAAAAAACTGCCTCCTGATTTTATTTATTTTTTTATACTTTTTTTGGTAAATGAGTAGGGGTGCAATGTACCTCATACTCATTTACATGGGGGGAGGGATCTGGTGGCCCTCTTGTTAAAGTGGGATTCTAGATTCTAATAAGTTCCCTGCCTGAAAGAACCCCCTCAACCACTCCCCCTTCAGACCGTTCTCAACGGATGGACTGATCGTGTGTACGCGACCTTAGAGTTTAAGCCGAAATCAGTACCAGACTTATGGCCCATACACACGATCCGAATATCGGCCGACGGATCGTACGACTTTTTTCGCTTAATAATCGCGAGTAAAATAAAATAGGTTTTTAAACTCACGAAAATTCTCGTACGATAGAAAAAAACGATCGGAAGTGATGTCACGTGTTGTAATGTATTTGTATTGTATTGTCGGACGACGGCTGTACTGACTAAACGAAAATCAGACGATCGGACATCGGACGAGAAAAATTTTCGCGCTTGTCCGATCGAATTTAATCGGATGAGCGGTCGTGATCGGCTGTCGAAAGTAGTGTACACACGATCCGAAAATCGTACGATCCATCATCGGACGATCGTTTTCGTCCGATATTCGGATCGTGTGTATGGGCGATAAAAGACAAGAATTAAAGGAGTAAGGAGAAGCGTAGTCAAGGTAAAGACTGAGTTCAGTACAAATGGCAGAAACAGTTCTTGGCAAGCTGGGTCGGTATCAGGTAGTCAATCAGGAAAACACTGGACACAGACTCACTGCTGAAGACATGTTATCACACTCCATATGCATTTATCCAGTTAAAATAGTCAGCTTTGTACCAACTCCAGTAGCAAGCATGTGCACACATCCTGAAAAGCAAACATGGTCAGAGCCAACTTGTGCTTGTGCACCGGTGATCACATTGATGCACCAACTTCCATTCTGGCATGATCTCTTCCTGACATATCTCTTCACTTGGGTTTGCAAACTTGCTGTGGCTGTTATATGCAGTTTCCACTCTTCTGTTGGACATATTAAGCAAGAATAAAAAACCCTATTTGAATACACAGCTGTGAAAACATCTGCATTATGGTAAGAGAACTTCTGTGACTCTTGTACATTAGCAAAACAAAAAAAGTCCATTTTAAAATGTCCAAAAGAATCCCTGTGCTATTTGAAGAAACAAAGGGGGTTATTTACGAAAGGCAAATCCACTTTGCACTACAAGTGCAAACTACAAATACAAAGTTCACTTGAAAGAGCACTGAAAGTGCACTTGGAAGTGCAGTCACTGTAGATCTGAGGGGGACATGCAAGGAAAATAAAAAAGAGCATTTTAGTTTGCACATGATTGGATGATAAAATCAGCAGAGCTTCCCTTCATTTAAGATCTACCCCTCAGATTTACAGCGACTGCACTTCCAAGTGCACTTTCAGTGCAATTTTAAGTGCACTTTGCACTTGTAGTTTGCAATTGTAGTGGATTTGCCTTTCGTAAATAACCCCCAAAGTGTCCAAATCCAACAAATTAAACAAGCTTTCTCCTTTATTTTTTGGTGATGACAAAAAATCAGTATCCACTTCAAAACATCTCCATGTATTCAGTGTGTACTGTATATACAGGTGCATATAAAAAAAATTGAATATCATCAAAAAGTAACTTTAGTACAGTAAGTAAATTTAAAAAAATGAAACTCATATTATATACTGTAGGTTCATTACACACTGAGTGATATATTTCAAGCATGGCTTTCTTTTAATTTTGATGATTATGGCTTTCAGCTAGTGAAAACCCCAAATTCAGCATTTTAGAAAATTTAAACATTGTGAAAAAGTTTAAGGTTCTGTGAGCTCTAGATCAGATAATTATTTTGGGGGTTACCCTAGGCCTATATTTTTTTTACAAGGGGTCCTCTGGTGAAAAAAAAAAAAAAGTTTTAAAAAGGCTAGTTTAGACTCCTTGCATTTCTGGATCATAGTTGCATTTAGTCTGAAACAAGGTACAATCTGTGATGTGGGGAAATGAGGTAAACTGTTTCAAAAGTGTAATAAATATTAAAATAAATGTAAAATGTTATGGTTACACATGTAAGCTTAGAAGGATTGGTATACCATGTTAAAGGGGCAGGCATTTGTGAATTTATATCCATTATATGATTGTGTTAACACCTTATCTATCACCAGAAGGCTTCTTTCTGTTGGTTTTAGTGTACCTGTAGGCCGGTGGCAATGAGGAATATTACAATGTTCCCAAGTGAGTATTCCATTCTTCTGTATGAAGCACCAAGGCTGTGCATCTCCATCTGGGCTCCTGTAAACGACAACAAATTGCTTTGATCTAACAAGGCAGTGCAAAGATCAATGGTGATGCACAAAGTGGAATATTCCATAGCACCCTAATATAATTATTTGGTTGCTTTTTGAAATTGCTGCAAATAAAAGCATGATGTCTAGTTATTCATTACTTTGTGGATGCTGCTTCAGCCGGCTAGATAGTAATAGGATAAAGCCCAACCGCAGGTTTGGAACAAAGCTCACAATACATCAACAACCTCCTCCATGCACACACACAGGCACTGAGAGCCCAGGGTAGCTCTCAGGAGCTAAAAAATGGTTCACAGGAAGTGGGTTGAGTTATCCTAGACATTGTATAATCCTGAAGGCCAGCAGCAGCGTCAGGAGGAAACATAGTCTTAGGTGAGTATTGCACGAATGCTGTTTTTTTCTTCTTTTTTTTTCAAGATGGACCAGTAATTTACTATAAACTGGAGTTGTGCTTTAAACCTTTTAGACTATTCTATGATAGTATTAAGCAAAAACGATTAATTTTGTATTTTTTTATACCCCTTTTACCTATTTTGCAGGGTTTTCATCAATAAAATACTCACACACCCAGCAAATCCAGTGTTGTTGCTGCAGTTTGTCGTTCTGCTGAGTCGCCATCTTCCCTTCCTACATCATTGGGATTATTGGGCTGTCTATGATGATGGCTTTGTGATTAGCCGAAACGTCGAGGTAATACCACGTCATCGCGTTACTTCTGCCCAATCCAACATACCCGGGAATCGTGCACCAGGACGCCAACACAGGGGCTTATCCGTTCAGGGCCGATTACCATTTACTTAATCGCCTGCTATATATGCCGGGTGCCAGGACTATCAGGCACTCAGCAATGTAAGTGTAACCTTTTAATCTTTGTGGAACTAATACATTTTTAAAACGGCATTGCGCAATGAGGCTCTCTTCTTGCACTTATCATCCCCATTCATCCTTATGAGGCACATCTCAACTTCAAAGACATCATCCTAAAGATTCGGGGTATCCCCCACATGCTTACAAGACCACACTAGCGATATGTGGTCCACACCCAGGAGTGAGTGTACATTTATGTGGGGCACCCAGTCTGAGCACCAACCCATAGGAGACGAGACATCTATTGAGCACTGAGCACCATATGGGATAGTTTTATGATATCATTTCAATGACATATTTTTAAAAATGCATTCATTTGTTTAATAGTTTATCTAGTACCTATATCAGATTATTTCTAGCGCAATTTTCCAAGGATATATATATATTATCTTTTCTGCTTCCTTGCAGGAACTTCTTTGGAAAGCCAAGTGGGAAAAAGAAAAAGGGTCTAAGGCCGAGTACACACAGTCGAATTTGTCTGCTGAAACTGGTCTGACGGACCGTTTCAGCAGACAAATCCAATCGTGTGTATGGGCTAGCGGACATGTCTGACCGGCGGACAAATTTTAAAGCATGCTTTAAAATTTGTCCGCCCTCGACATGTTCGTCGAATATGTCCGCTGGTTAGTACACGAACCAGCGGACATATCTGCCCGCACAATCGTCGAATGGATGCGACGCATGCGTGGAAGTTTTTTACTTCCTGGTGCGGTGACGTGGCGGCGTCAACGTCACCGCCACGTCACCGCGCTGTCTGCCGGCGGGGATTTGGATCTGATGATGTGTACACGCCGTCGGATGAAAATCCGGAGGAGACATTACCGCTGGAAACGGTCTGTCGGACAGTTTCAGCGGACATGTCCCTCTGTGTGTACGCGGCCTTATGCCGCGTACACACAATCATTTTTTGTGATGAAAAAAAACGACGTTTTCTGTGAAGTAAAAACAACGTTTTTGAAACGTCACTTTCAAAGACGATGTTGCATACACACCATCGTTTTTTTCACGAGGTTACGTTCACCACTCTTCCATTGAAGCTCGCTTCATAACTAGCTTCTGGGCATGCGCGGCTTGAAAAACGTTGTTTTAAACGACGTTTTTGCTACACACGGTGACTTTTTGTGAAACAAAAAACGACGTTTTGAAAAACGACACAAAAAATTCAAGCATGTTGGAATTTTTTTTGGGTCGTTTTTTTTAAGACAAAAAACGACGTTTTGCCCACACACGATCAATTTAAATGACATTTTAAAAAACGACGTTTTTTTTCATCGCAAAAAACGACCGTGTGTACGCGGCATTAGCGTTTTCATTCATACCGATAAAGGTAAATGATGCTGCTCCATTGATCCACTACAGCCATGTTTCAGTAAGTACCTCCCAAAGTCTGGAGGGGTCTGAATCTGCTTGGCAGTATTGAGAAACTTTATAGCACTAACATTTCTCTAAGTTATTCCTTCTGTATGTGATATAGTAAGGAACAAGTGGTAAGGACTTTCAACGAACTTTGAGTTTGTGTCAATGAGCAAAGTGTATTCAGGTGCATTTAGATTGCATTTGACACCAGTTGGAAATGCTTCTGAGATCATT
The DNA here is from genome assembly GCA_029574335.1 of Rana kukunoris. Lineage (NCBI taxonomy): Eukaryota > Metazoa > Chordata > Amphibia > Anura > Ranidae > Rana > Rana kukunoris. Next base: position 259,395,257 of record CM056051.1, on the reverse strand, counting down.
CATGATTCATTGACAGGTGCATATGGCCTGCACCTGGCCTCCTTCTGACTTGCATTTGACCTCCTTCTTAGCTGCATCAACCTGCTTCAAGCTGGTTTTACATTTCCATTGATTTTTATGGGGAGAGAAACAACTCTGACGCAAACAAAAGCTCATCAATACTAGTCCTAACTGAAAACGACTCTTCTACATCACAGAAATATTTTTGGATCACCAGATCGCAGACAATAGATAATGTAGTAAAAGGGAGCTGCGCTACTGCAATCTACAGATGTGTCTGCTCTATAGACCAAGTACCTTGATTTTGTGTCAATAAATAAACAACCACAACAGCATTTAGCATGCCTTTAATACTAAATGGCAGATAGGCTCTAACATATATGTTGTCTGCCCTCTCAGCAAGATTGATATACTGTTTTATATGTGAAAAAGATATATAGGCTAAGAATTGGTCAAATTTTATTTCCTGGCAGATTATGCCTTTTTACTTATTTCTTTAATGCTTGTATTTGTATTATTTATTTATGTATAGAGCTTGTTCGCCCCAAGCCTAGAGTGTTACACCAAAAAACCAGAGCAGATAACTGATAACTGTAATATTAGTTAACACAGGCAGGTTTATATTATGATCTATTTACTGTACCTTTCATGCAATGCCTAGGTTAGCCTAATTAAGAAGATGCTGTTATTGCTTAAGGAAAATCATGCTATGCCCCGATTTATGCCAGCAATTACAAAATGATAATTTCATAAAACCACATACAAATAGATATTTTAAACTTTCGATAAATGTCTTTTTCCAATTCCCATGGATGATAATAGTAATAAACAGACTCTGATGCTGACAACAAGGAAAAAGCCCAAATACATCTATAAAATATGCAGCTGCTTTAACGAAATGAGGAAACAGGTTTTTTAGTCATCGGTGCTATAAAATATTCAATTACCTGACTTTTTAAATATTTATTTGTAAATGGGTCCCTTTTAACATTTTCAATTATTCTTTTTAGGACAAACAATGTAAAATTAATGAAATGAATGTGTTCCCTGAAACCAGCATATTCCTTTCAATCTCCTCCTGGAATATTGACGGAAAGGACAGTCTCAGCCCACTCCCTTCTGCCTCTCAGACCTTGCTACTAAATCTTTAATAAAGCCAATAGTAACACGTAGGAAGGACAAATACCTTCAGCTAACTTTGTTGTGCAACTCTGCTCAGAACCACTAATGCCTCGTTTCCACTGAGTGGATCGGTTCGGGTTGGTTCGGTATGGTACGCTATTTTGTTTCCATTATGAAAGCGGCCCATACAACCGAACCATACCGCACCATTCCGGGTCCTGCTTCAGATGTGTGGCCATAGAAAATGGTACGGTTCGGTTAGGGCGGAGCTACAACACATTCCACTGATTGGTGGACATGCTAGGCATTTGTTTCTAAACCCTGTATGGCCCCTGGACCGTCCGACTTGCAGTGGAAATGCTCATCTGAATAGGCCGGACCATTCTAACCCTTCCAAACTGTACCGACCCGAACCGTTGCGCTCAGTGTAAACGAGGCAATAGGGTTTCTCCCAAGAATTTTTTTTGCGTTTCAAAGTATGTTGTCTGATGGGAGTGAATATGGCCACAGTGTCTGCTACATGAAGGACAAAACAGCTGTTTTCGGGAGAAAGTCTATTCACCTCTGAGCAGGGCCACATAGTGAAAATCTCTGGATCAGAGCTGAAGGTATAAAACCTAGTGAGCAGCACTCAAGGGGGTGGGCGGATGTCTTTACCTTCTTTTCTGTCCAGAAGGACAAAGCCATTTTATTCAGGCATCATCCACAGTCACCATCCAGCCATCCACTTATTGGACTGAGATGCTTGCTCAGAGACACAGTCATGTTTATCCTGGTCCTTGTGCAGTTCTTGGCCACATTAACACATTTTTAACACAGATCAGCCCTTGCAGCCACCACACCTTGTAAATTGCTACAAAATTACAATATTGCGGTCTGATCAATAAGGGAAAGGATACTAAGGAAATTCTACCTCCTGCCTGCAGAAGACTGATGACATCATCTCAGTGTAAGTAAAGTCACTGACTGGAGCTCATTTATGGCTTTTGTTGGAATCTGAGTTCATCTGAGAAGTTATACTGTAGCATTGTGTCATGTCAGGATTTTTTTCTTTAACCACTTTACCCCCGGACCATATTGCTGTCCAAAGACCAGAGCACTTTTTGTGATTCGGCACTGCGTCGCTTTAACTGACAATTGCGCGGTCGTGCGACGTGGCTCCCAAACAAAATTGGCGTCCTTTTTTTTCCACAAATAGAGCTTTCTTTTGGTGGTATTTGATCATATCTGCGGTTTTTATTTTTTGCGCTATAAACAAAAATAGAGTGACAATTTTGAAAAAAATTCAATATTTTTTACATTTTGCTCTAATAAATATCCCCCAAAAAGATATAAAAAAAACATTTTTTTTCCTCAGTTTAGGCCGATACATATTCTTCTACATATTTTTCGTTAAAAAAAAAAATCGCAATTAGCGTTTATTGATTGGTTTGCGCAAAATTTATAGCGTTTACAAAAAAGGGGTAGTTTTATGGCATTTTTATTAATATTTTTTTTTTACTAGTAATGGCAGCGATCAGCGTTTTTTTCGGTACTGCGATATTATGGCGGACACATCGGACACTTTTGACACATTTTTGGGACCATTGGCATTTTTATAGCGATCAATGCTATAAAAATGCATTGTATTACTATAAAAATGCCATTGGCAGTCAAGGGGTTAACACTAGGGGGCAGGGAAGGGGTTAAATGTGTTCCTGTTTGTGTTCTAACTGTATGGGGGGGTGGACTCACTAGGGGAAATCAATGATCTTCTGTTCATACATTGTATGAGCAGAAAATCAGCATTTCCCCCGCTGACAGGAACGAGAGCTTTGTGTTTACACACAAAGCTCCCGTTCCCTGCTCTGTAACGAGCGATCACGTGTGCCCGGCGGCGATCGTACCCGCTGGGCACGCGCTGGACTCGGGGGCGCCGGCGGCGCGCGCCCCCTAGTAGAGCTACGTGCTCTCGCAGTACACTGCCACCGTCCCGCAGTAATATGACGGCGGGCGGTCGGCAGGTAGTTAATGCCGCGTACACACGATCATAAATTCCGACAACAAATGTTTGATGTGAGCTTGTTGTCGGAAATTACGACCGTGTGTAGGCTCCATTGGACATTTGCTGTCGGACTTTCCGACAACAAAAATTTGAGAGCTGGTTCTCAAATTTTTCCGATAACAAAAGTTCTTGTCGGAAATTCAGATCGTCTGTATGCATCTCCAATGCACAAAAAAAACATGCATGCTTGGAATCAAGCAGAAGAGCCACACTGCCTATTGAACTTCATTTTTCTCGGCTCGTCGTATGTGTTTTACATCACCGCGTTCTTGACGTTCAGAATTTCAGACAACATTTGTGTGATCGTGTGTATGCAACACAAGTTTGAGCCAACATTTCTTCAGAAAAAAATCCACGGTTTTGTTGTCGGAATTTCTGATCGACTTTAGCGCAGGATTAACTACACTCTGCATAATGCTAAAACATTGGGGTTGATTTTCAAAAGGCAAATAGACTGTACACTTTTGAAAGTTCAGTTGTCCTTTGCAAGTGCAGTTGCTCCAGAGCTTAATAAATGAGGGAGAGCTCTGCTGACTTCCATCATCCAATCACGTGCAAGCAAAAATATGTTTTTTTTTTATTTCCCTTGCATGTGATTAGGTGTTTTTTGCAAAGTAAAGCTTTACCTAATTTACTAAGCTCTAAAGCAACTGCACTTGCAGAGTGCAACTGCACTTTCAAAAGTCTGTTTGCCTTTAGTAAATTAATACCATTATGTTTTATCAAAAATGCATGAATTCAGCAGGGACTGGTGGAGATTCTAACCAACAGGCTGAATGTATCCAGGTCCATCCATCCATTGACGTGGGTACAACCTGTATTTTGGATTTTCTGTGTGGTATTATTGCCAGCAGCTATAGCCGCTATAATCACTGTGTTCTCCCAGCACGGATGGCTCCCCACGCCCCCCCCCCCCCCTCGGCTGGGAGAACACAATAGCTTAGTGGTAGAGACTCCCCCATAAACACAGTCAGTGATTACTGCTCAGTCACAATCAACCCATATAAATAAGCAGTAAATCTTCCCTTTTTGAGTATAGGTCCTTTTTTTAAGACTGAGCCATGAAATGTCTGCCTTCTGACACAAATTTACCATTTCTGCCTTGTAACATGTCTTCAGTTCTTTTGAAATGTTAGCATTTCTTGTCCACATTTGCTTATATTTCAGTAAAAATTAGTGTTTGTTTCTCTGAGCATCAGGTTGTACCTTATCTTGATTTCTCACCTGCAGAATGAATGAGGTCCTATACCATGTTTCTTTGCGTTAGGTCCACTGTACACAGAAACCTCATGTTGAATGATGTCAGACTCCCAGTTTAAACATGGTGTGCCTGTCACAGTGACTTTTTCAGTTCCTCTATATGTGGTGCCATTTCCAGATAAACAATTTTCATTTTTATCTACAATACCAAGATAAATATTAGATAAACATGTAGAAACATGGTTAACCACTTAAGACCCGGACCAATACGCTGGCAAATGACCCAAGGGGTTTTTGCGATTCGGCACTGCGTCGCTTTAACAGACAATTGCGCGGTCGTGCGACGTGGCTCCCAAACAAAATTTGCGTCCTTTTTTTCCCACAAATAGAGCTTTCTTTTGGTGGTATTTGATCACCTCTGCGGTTTTTATTTTTTGCGCTATAAACAAAAATAGAGCGACAATTTAAAAAAAAATGCAATATTTTTTACTTTTTGCTATAATAAATATCCCCCAAAAATATATAAAAAAACATTTTTTTTCCTCAGTTTAGGCCGATACGTATTCTTCTACATATTTTTGGTAAAAAAAATCGCAATAAGCGTTTATCGGTTGGTTTTCGCTAAATTTATAGCGTTTACAAAATAAGGGATAGTTTTATTCCATTTTTATTAATTTTTTTTTTTTTTACTACTAATAGCGGCGATCAGCGATTTTTTTCGTGACTGCGACAATATGGCGGACACTTCGGACAATTTTTACACATTTTTGGGACAATTGTCATTTTCACAGCAAAAAATGCATTTAAATTGCATTGTTTACTGTGGAAATGACAGTTGCAGTTTGGGAGTTAACCACAGGTGGCGCTGTAGGGAATGTGTACCTAATGTGTTGTGTTTACTACTGTAGGGGGGTGTGGCTGTAGGTGTGACGTCATCGATCGCGTCCCCCTATTACAGGGATGACGCGATCGATGCTCCGGCCACAGAGAAGCACGGGGAAGCCGTGTGTACACACGGCTCTCCCCGTTCTTCCGCTCCAGGGACGGATCGCCGCACTGCAGCGGCGATCGGGTCCGCGAATCCCGCGGTCCCGGTCCTGGAGCTTCGCGACCCACGGCTGGGTACTAAAACCAACGTATATATACGTTGATGTGCCCAGCCGTGCCATTCTGCCGACGTAAATCTGCAGGAGGCGGTCCTTAAGTGGTTAAGTTGTTATGAGGCTGTCATTGTTTGCCTAATGGATATGTAAATTACAGTTAGTACTTACTTATTTCACAGCGAGGTCCCATATACCCCTTGCTACAGCCGCACACCTTGCTATGCTTGATTTGAATGCAGGGTCCTCCATGGAGACATGGGTTGTCAGAGCATTCTATAAGAACAGAGAGAAAACATATAAAAAACAGTGGTCATCAACCCTGTCCTCAGGGCCCATTAACAGGCCAAGTTTGCAAGATAACTAAACTACATCACAGTTGCTATCATTGCAGTATTCTAGTTTGCATCTCCCCAAGGTAATACATAAAACCTGGCCTGTTAGTGGGCCCTGAGGAAAGGGTTGATGACCACTGATATAAAATACACTTTTGCGTTGTGTTTACATCAGGAATGTAGTGACATCACAAGTCACGAGAGGCTCGGACAGAGGTGTTGCAGTTCTGTCTAGCTGCTCCCTCCAGCAGTAGATCACTGTTGCAGTACGCCAGCAATAAATCACTATTAAAAGTGATCACCTGCTGCACAGCTGCAAAGCGGTCTAGATCTGGTGTCCACTAATTAGATCCAGACCCCCCCCCCCCCCATGAAAAAAAGATTACCCTAGATAGTGTAGCAGGGTAACTTTTTAATCGCATGGTATGGTTCTTGGTATATGGTGGGGTAAAAAGTAAGCTGGACACCAGTCACTTTAGTCTTTTTATTGCTGAGGCGGCGTACACACGAGGGGATATGTCCGCTGAAAACGGTCCGATGGACAGTTTCAGCAGACATCTCCGCTCGTGTGTATGGGCTAGCGGACAGATTTCTCCACCCGACAGATTTCAAAGCAAGCTTTGAAATCTATCCGGTGGAATCTGTCCGCCCGACATGTCTGCTGGTTAGTACACTTACCAGCAGACATGTCGGCCCCCACCGCCGCCGCGCCGCTGCCGAATGGATTCGGCGCATGTGCGGAAGTGTTTTACTTCCTGGTGCGGTGACGTGGCGGTGACGCGGCGGCGTCAACGTCACCGCCGCGTCACCGCGCCGTCCGGCGGCGGGGAATTTGATCCGATGGTGTGTACACGCCATCGGATCAAACTCCCGATCGGACATATCCGATGGAAATGGTCCGCGGACCGTTTTCATCGGATATGTCCGATCGTGTGTACGCCGCCTGAGACTTTATTACTACAAGAGAGCATTTAGGGATGCAGGATAGCTGAACACGGCACAAAAATTGGACAGTTAACATACCGCCCAACTTTTGAACTTGAGAATGAGGGACATTTGAGGGAGATAGTAACCTGCGACATATATACTTCAACACAATCATTTATAAAAATACTTCCAATACATCTGGTTTTGAATGTACTGAAAATAGACAGAGAGATTAAAATAGAGGATCATGAAGGATCTGAGGAACCATGGGATAGAGCCAAAGAATAGAGCCAAAGAATAGAGCCACGTAGCACATAGGTGCAACTTGACCATGACTATCATTTGCTACTGTAGCGCCTAGTTACTTTCCAGTACCGGTGCTATGTTAAATTTAGAGGGGGTCAGAGAGTTAGTCAACTCTGACCATGTTGATTTGTTCAAATTTGGGTCTCTGTCTCAGCTTTGGTTGTGCTGTGTGTCCATTCTGTTGTTTCTGGGGTGCTGATCTCACCCCAGGTCGGCAGGTGGCAGCAGTGGAGTCAAGGATTGGGTGCTCTTGCCCAGCAGCCTATCAAGATTGTTTGGCCTCGCTGTGCATGCTGGGAGAGAGTATGTATGAGGCAGACGCCATCTTCCTGGGTCTCTCCTCGTGTGGCGCCCACCTTTAGGTTGGCACTTCACGCCACCACCGGCGAATGGCCTTCCAGGCCGGGATTGCGCATGCAACACAAGGATCCTGGCTTTAGGACCACGTTGGCCCGGAGCAATTGATATGCTGCTTGGTGACTCATTAATCGACTGGGTCCCACTTAAGAAGGTCGTGGGTCGTCTGTCCAGTTGGAGGAGGCCGTACAGTGGAGAGTCTGCCTGAGGAGTACCAAGAGAGGCTGGTGTTTCGATAGGGGCCTGACTATCCATTGGGGACCAGGGGAACCGGACACTAAAAGGCTGGATGTTGGCCGCCTGTCAGTCGGTACCCTAATTCAAAACTACCTGAAGGAGATCCAGGTGCCAAGTCTGCTAAGGAGGATTATCTCTGCTGTTCATTTACCAGGAGGGTCTGTGGCAGAGACTTTTTCCTAAGGTTCGAGTGACATTCTGGCTGCCAGGCTCGTGAGAAAGACCTGTCTAGGTGCACTATACCCACTGGAGTGGTGAAAGAGACATTACACATGGGAGCAGGACTGTTTCCCTATTTCTGACATCTGAATCTGCTATCTTAATTTCTTCTGAACCTCTACTCTTCACCAAGTATTTTTTTTTGTTTTTACCCGGCTCGTGAAAAAGACACCTGTCGTGGACATTCCGTTACTTCAACTTTCACCAAACACCCCTAGACATCAGAGAAACACGAGGTAACATGCCGCCCAAAACAAACCAGCAGCTTCTTCGGGGTAGTGCTACACTACTAACAGGGGGAGTGACTTAAAGTGGATGTAAACCCTCACATATACCCAGTGAACAGCCTCAGATGATACACAGAGATGAAACAAATATATCTACATAAATGTTACATGTATGTCTGCTGTCCTCAGCTGTATATATCCTTTAGAAAGTGCTCTTTTTATTACAGATTTTCTCTTCCAGTTCCACACTGCAGTGAAGCCAGGGCATACAGTCAAAACAGCTGATGACGGGGGCGTGGCTACCGGCCTCTAAGATGGCCGCTTAACCTGGGAGCTCCGTGACACACCGGAGATTTTCAGCCCACAACAGCGCACACCGAGGGCATTTCGATCGTTAACACGTCCCGTTTGATCGTGAATCTCCACTGAACGACGCGATGATGGGAAGAAACCGCAAAAAAACGCTACAGCCTCAAAAGATGGAAACTGTCGTTCCCCTCACGGCGCGCGGGACGCCTCAAAATGGCGCAGCTTCTATGAGAGGAAATATGAAGGCCGCACCACACTGCTCTAATCAAGGTATGCGACATGATGACTCACTCCAGAGTGGCACACTGAGTGATACTCCCTCAGGAACCCCAAGTCCCACTACTAGAAGCCCAGCTAAGTCTAAGCTGAGGACAGACTCCCCACATAGGCCAGAATGCGCCATGGAAATGGCCACCCACTCACAGGCCTCTCTTAACCCTGGGGAAAGAGAAGAGGATCCCATAGCAAATTTTCCTACAGCTGATAGACCAATTTCTGACACAATGCTCAAGGAAATGCTGCTCTCTCTTCGCTCTTCTCTACAAGCAGATCTTTACAAAGGTTTAAATGAATGTCAGAGAGAGGTACACATTCTGGGTACCAGAGTGGACACAATTGAACACAGAATGGAGAATTTTGCCTCATCACACAATGTTATGGTGGATGCACATTCCAGTCACGAAGATGAAATTGCATGGATCAAAGACAAAATGGCGGACCTCGAGGACAGATCTAGGAGGAATAACATCAAACTGAGGGGTGTGCCTGAGACAGTGCCTCCTAATCAGCTCCTCCAATATGCACAAACTTTATTCTCCTCAATACTACCAGAAGCAACGGCCCAAGATCTCCTAATCGACCGCATACATAGGATCCCTAAACCGTCATTTCTCCCTGACGAAATCCCTAGAGATGTTTTACTCAGGATCCATTTTTTCCATGTGAAGGATATAATTTTACAAACATCACGCAGACCAGGGAGCCTTCCCCAACAATACGGAAATCTCAGGGTCCTGCCTGACCTTTCCAGACACACTTTGCAGCGCCGTAGAAATCTATTATCAATCACCAAAGCGTTGAGAAACCATGCAGTGCCACACAAATGGAAATATCCTGCTACCTTGGTGATTACCCATGACGGTTCTGATATTTCAGTATCCAACCTGGAAGATGGTTTGACACTACTTCGCCGTTGGGGAATAGTTCCAGACCAAACCACAGATCCACGCACCATGAATGTCCCCCAAGGAATTCAACAAGATTGGCAAGTAGTCTCCCGCAAGAAGAATAAGAAATCTACAAATGGCAACAAAACCCATGTTTGACTCAAGCCCTACCTAGAATATCTCCGGTGTGGAGTTGCTACACGGCAGCTCCTTTTTCCCCTGTTAACTTAATAGCAGCTACGTCTGCGATAGGATCAGTTAATGGATCCATTTCTTAAGATTGTTTGGTTAACTGTTTGTGTTTTTTTTGTTCCTACCCTGTTTGTTTGTTTTCATGATATGCACAGGTTTTCCCAGAACATCTCCTCCTTTGCAAGGTCCAGTACCAAACCTCTTCTTGTCACGGCTGTCTTTGTAAGTGCCAACGGCAATGATCCCTACCTGATATGTGAGTACCAAACCACAATTGTTGACCACATTCATGTACCAACCTCACTATGGTGATAAAAATTTTGTCTATTAATGCTAGGGGACTAAACCACCCAGCAAAAAGATTTTCACTATGGAAAGAGGTTCACAAATCCAACGCAGATATCCTATGTGTGCAAGAAACACATTTCCAAGTGAATAAAACTCCACAATTTACTCATAGGGACTTTCCTACTATCTATACTGCTTCCAACCCGAAGGCCAAAAGAGGAGGTGTCCTGATAGCGTTCAAAAATTCTATAGCTTTCAAACCTAAAGATGTTATCACTGATGTTAAAGGCAGATACGTGATAATTACTGGTGACATAAATGCTAAACCATATACCATAGTCTCACTTTATGCTCCAAACACCCACCAGTTGAGATTCATACGCAGAGTGCTTAAGAGAGCTAATTCTTTACAATATGGCAGACTATTGGTATGCGGTGATTTTAACATTATTTCAGATCCGATGATTGACTCTTCACCTAGAAGGACAAGAGGAGTCCCAACACTCCTACCGCTTCTACACTCAGAAGAACTATTTGATGCATGGAGATGCCTTCATTCGAATGAACGCGACTATACTTTTTTTTCAGGGAGACATGGTTCCTATTCAAGAATAGACATGTTCTTAACAGACAAGTGGCTACTACAGGACATAGATAAGACATCAATTCATGATATTACGTGGTCTGACCACGCTGCCATCTCCTTGTCGATTGTTGAAAGAGGGGTCTCTCCCTCCTCATCCATCTGGCGCTGTAACAATAGAACTATACTGAATCCACACCACCAAAAATCTATTACCGAACATCTCAATAACTATTTCCAACTCAATTCAAACTCTGTAACTGATCCCAATACCTTGTGGAATGCTCACAAGGCAGTTATACGGGGTATTATCATACAAATAGGGGCAATAGAAAAAAGAAAGAGATCCAAAGAAATCCAAGATGTCCTCAGTGACCTAAAAGATACTGAGAACAGTAATAAACAATCACCATCCCCCCCCCTTGACCGCCAAATTGAAAGACCTTAGAGAAAAACTTTGGGAACTATTATCGCAACAATATGACAAACACTTGAGAAGGCTTAAACTCAATCATTATAACAATGCTAATAAGGCAGGTAAATACTTAGCAAATAGATTGAAAGTCATGCGCAATAAATCTAGAATAGCTTTTCTCACTGACCCACTCTCCCTACACAAAGTCACAAACCCCCAAAAAATTGCTGATTTATTTGCAAAATACTACGGCTCTCTATATAACCTCAAAACAGATGCTAATGCTCCCCAACCTAGCATACATGAGATTCAATCCTTCCTTCATACACTGAAACTTCCCTCTCTAACATCCCAACAATTGAAGGATCTTAACTTACCTATCACTCCGCAGGAGATACTAAAAGTCATACACTCCCTTCCCATGGGGAAATCACCAGGTCCCGATGGTTTTTCCAACGAATATTTCAAAACATTCCATGCAGTTTTAACACCATATATGTCAACTGTCTTCAACAATTTTATATCCACCACTTCACTTCCCCAAGAAATGTTACGAGCCCACATAGTGACAATTCCAAAACCTGGCAAAACCCCAGACATTCCCGAAAATTTTAGGCCTATTTCCCTCCTTAACACTGACACCAAGATTTATGCAAAACTCTTAGCCACAAGATTAAAACATATCATCCCTACACTTGTTCGAAGCGACCAGATGGGCTTTGTGAGGGGGAGACAAGCCTCTGACGCCACCAGGCGTATTATTGATATTGTGCACCACGCTGGAAAAACTCGAACGCCTTCTCTGTTGTTGTCCATTGATGCAGAGAAGGCGTTCGATCGAGTACACTGGACGTACATGGAAATGGTTCTACAGAAATTTGGTTTCCAGGGCTCTATCTTATCTGCGATATTGGCCTTATACTCATGTCCCTCTGCTCGAGTGTACTCTTCTGGGTTTCTTTCAGAGTCTTTCCCTATAACAAATGGCACACGGCAGGGTTGCCCTCTATCCCCGTCAATTTTCAATCTCATAATAGAACCTCTAGCCGAAGCCATCAGGTCTAATCTAAAGATTTCCGGTTTCCAATTTGGCCATGAAAATCACACCATCAGTCTTTTTGCTGATGATGTGATATTACTATTGACCAACCCTGTTGAATCTTTACTTGAAGTGCACAATGTTCTGATGTCATTTGGAAAGGTTTCATATTACAAAGTCAATTTTACAAAATCTCTTATCCTTGACTTAGGGGTACCACCTCATGTCAAGAGTTGCCTACTATCCCGATTACCCTACACATGGAGCTCGGGCTCTATCAAATACCTTGGTATCACCCTTACGAGTAGTGTCTCTAAGCTTATCAAAGCTAATTTCCCCTCACTGATTGAAAAAATTGAAACCCAACTCAAAAGGATCTCTGAGAAGGAAGTGTCCTGGATGGGTATAGGATGCCTCAAATCCTATACTTTTTTCGTATACTTCCATTGTGTATACCGTGCCATTACCTTAATCGCCTCACAACATTAGGATGGAAGTATATTTGGCAGGGTAAAAGGGCACGGTGTTCACGTAACAATCTTGTATCTCACAAAAAAGTAGGAGGAGCAGGCCTACCCGACATACATGACTATATGTGGGCAGCTCGACTTGACCAACTTAAACACTGGTTCCATGACCTAGACGCTCCACCCTGGGTGAACATAGAAAATACACTGTCACCGACGGCTAACGTGAAAATAATGTTGCTCAGTGACAAATGGTCTCCTTGGAAACTAACCTCTTTACCCCCTACCATTCAGACTTCGTTAAAAGCGTGGAGACATATACTGAACCAAGACCATCAAGACTTTCAAGATATTGACCTCCAACTACCATTACAACTACTTGAAGCCAAGATACCCAGATTGACTGTCTCTGAACTCAATTCACATGGGGTGACTGTTATTTCGGAACTGTACGCAAATGATACGCCCCTACTTCCTGCCACGGTTGTATCCCAATTCCATTTACCTGTCAGATCTTTCCATACCTGTGACAGAATTGTGCGCTTCCTCCAATCGTTACCTTCCCCGACCATATCCCTTCCTAAGAGAATGTGGAAATTTTATTCCACCGCTCACCCTGCCTCAAAGGGCATATCACTGTTCTACAATTTATTTCAAGATAAGATGAAATTTTCTAAGACGACTGCAATGAAAAACTGGGAGGTAGACCTAAATACTAGATTCACGAAAGAGGATTGGTCGTGTGCTTTTCAGACGATTCATAAAGCTTCTCACTGTGTAAAACACTGGGAATTGTCCATTAAATTAACCAACAGGTGGTACTACACTCCTCTGAGATTGGCCACATTCTATCCTGGCACACCAGCCAACTGCTGGAGAGAATGTGGTCAAGTAGGCAATCTCATGCATGTATTCTGGTATTGTCCACATATAAGAAGCCTGTGGAATCAGGTTTTTAAACTCATTTCTTCCACCACAGGGATATTGACTCAACCTGATCCAGCGCTAGCTCTTCTCAACATACACATTGATAGATTCCCTTTCCACATGAGGACAGTAGTTACACACATTTTATTGGAAACACGTACGTCCATTCTACGAAATTGGAAATCTAAAAACACTGTGAATATTTCTGATGTAATAACAGAGGTCCACAGGAATTTCACTTTTGAAAAACTTATAGCACTTAACTCCTTGACGACAAGACATTTTGATCAGTGTTGGTCCATATGGCCCCAAAACTGATAAGGTTCTCAAATATTTGTTCCATTGAATTTTCTGTTTTCAATGCATTTATTCATATTTTGTCCTGTACTAGACTATGTTTCACGTACAATTTGTATACTGTGCATTCCCCCATTACCCTGTGCTTTTACATTTCCCCTTTTTCTTTTCTGTTCCCCTTGAAAACTTCTATAATAAAAACTATTGATTGAAAAAAACAGCTGATGACAGACACACACACCCTCTTCTCATAGGTAGAGATTTTCATTTTTGTTCTTTGAATAGTTCAGGGCTCTGCTAATCTATTTATAGCATCCTCCCCAACACAAAACTCTGGCTGCTTTTATCATATGTGTTGAAGGAATTATCAGGCTGATAACAGAAGAACGGAACAGGAGACAGCTACAGTGCTTAGTGCTTTGAAGAGAGAAAAGAAAACTCTGCAGATATATGTGCCAAGCTCAAATTTCATGAATCGGGTTTATATCCACATTAAAGAGGGATAAACATAAACTGAACCTAGTTGCTGTATACAGTGCAGCATTGCTTGAACAAATGAACATCAGAAGGAAATAGTATCTCAAATGTCAGAAATATGCAACATAACACTTGGGGCTCATTTACAACAGTGGTTGTAGGGGTGGTAAATCCGTGGCTCAACCAAACCGTGGCTCAACCACAGGGCTTTACCACCTCACCACCACCTTACCACTTTAGCTGCAGAAGCTGGGGGTGTACATATGCTGTAGCCACAAACCTTTGCTCCCCTGATGCATTGGTGGGCATTGGGCACTACTGCCCACCGACCATGACCCATTCAAGTGAATGAGGACGCTCTGCAAAGCATTACTTTTTTAAATCGTACCACACCAAACCGCATCGTACTGCAGTACGATGTGGTTTGGTGACCGTTAACAAGCTGTCATTAACAATTAATGGCACCTGCATGCATCTCACAAGTGCAGCATGGTTGCCTTAAGTGCGAGAAATGCATACAAAATGCCCCTTTCCTGTACTGTGTTCCAATGTGAATCAAACTTTAGGGAGAGAGATTTGAGAAAGGGAAGGATCATTGTTATATGGAAGGAAGGATCACTATGGTATATGGAAGAAAGGATCACTATGGTACATGGAAGGCAGGAAGAAAGGATCACTATGGCACATGGAAGGCAGAAAAGAAGGATTACTATATTATGTGAAGGAAGGATTAGATGAAAGGAAGAGCAAGAGAAAATTAAAAAAAAATTAAAATTGGAAATTTCGAAAATTCAAGATTCGAAATTGCAAAATTTGAAAATCTAAAATTCTAAAATCTAAAATTCGAAAATGGTAAATTTCGAAAATTGGATTTACGAATTCCAAAATTTACGAATATAACGAAAAAAACGATTTTTTTGGCAGTGCACATGTCTAGCTGTGTTCACTAGCCTGAGGCTGGATGGTCTCCAGAGGCTCAGGCAGCAACATCAGGAGCACTGCTTTAAAGTTACCACCCACACAATCCATTCACAGGCACAGCATTGGCTGCGGGCGGACACCGGGGGGCATGGGGAGGTGGTGGAGTATACCTAGCCTCCCTACTCTGCCATTCTGCCGGCTGTAAAACGGGCAGGTGTGCGGGAGGGGGCTGTGCTGGCTTGACACTCTCAGCGTGGCATAGCGCAGGGTGCACCTGACAGGTGGATTAGTGGAGTCAAATGTGGGAATTGGTTCTGGCATTGGGTTCCACTGTGGAATAGTGTTGAGCGGAATACGCCATATTCGATTTTGCGATATTGCGCGAATATTTAGAAGAATATTCGCGAATATTCGCTAATATCGAATATACGTGATATTTTATCCAAAAAAAATTTTGCGAAATTTCGCTATTGTGAAATTTCGCTAATGCGAAAATGATTGCGAAATTCTCATAAACGGAGATCATTTCCTGTATTACTAAACACTAACTCTACACTAACTCTACTTAAAAGAAAGGAGAATAAGGGGGCAAAAGAAGGGCGGAGAAGATAATCGCGCAATATTCCTATTGCGCGATTATCTTCTCGGCCCTTCTTTTGCATCAGAGCCAATCAGAATAACTCGAATATTCGGCAAAAGGAATATCGCGCAATATTCCTTTTGCCGAATATTCGAGTTATTCTGATTGGCTCTGATGCAAAAGAAGGGCCGAGTAGCTGATGCGATTCTTTTATGTTGCCGAAAATTCGCAATGCGAATTTTCGGCAACATAAAAGAATCGCATCAGCTACTCGGCCCAGGGTCTCTCTCTAATCATACCAGCAATGCTTTTAGACGTCGATGGAGATAGCCATAGCGAATATTCGCCGCAATATTCTAGTTATTCGCAAATACTCGAATATGCAATATTCGTAGCGAATATTCGCAATGCGAATATTTGTGAGCAACACTACTGTGGAATTCAGCCCAGATTCGTGGGACACCAGAATTTACTTGAAATCTTGGGACGGTTGACCCTCTGATAGCAGGTTGACTAGTAGGCAATAAATCCTTATAATGTCCAGCAGTAGCTTCTACCCAGCTTCTCTGCGACACTATTGAGCAAAAATGTATACACTATAGAAGAGTAGCTAAAGTCCTTGGGCCTCTAGCACATGGCGAGACCCAAAATAAAAATAAAAACAAAAGTTGCTGTGTTGATGTTGGTCTTTCCAGATAATAGATCCTACAACCTGAACTTTTAATGAAGATTTGCCATCCAACTTACATGTAAGTATAATGTGTCCTACAACACACCAAGCATGTTTCCTTCCCTGCACATATTTATACTTTATCTCTTGCAAGACTTTGTTAGTGTATAAAAAAGGTATTGGTGGAATGATGTGTCACAATGCATCTCCACCACGCCCACCTATTGTCAGGTAATCCTGCAGTAGCTTCTGTTAGAAATGCATCTTCTCAACTTTTTTTCAAAATTCACAATGATAGCAGCATGGAAAACAAGGACAAAGGTTCCAACTCACGTTTCCCTGTTGTTGTTTTACAAACAGTCCTCTTCTCGCCACAGGTGCATTCTTCCAAGATGGGGGGTTTGTATCTTAGCCACTTATCTTGGGGTTCAAAGTACTGTTGCAATGTTTCGTCAAAGCATTTGTCTATAGGTAAAGAGAATCATAGGAAAATACAAATGTATCATTCTTCTGTTCAAGTTCTGGCACCAAGGCAGCAGGCATGTATAGCTTAGATATAATATTATGAGTGTTTTGTTCAAATATCTAACAATTTTCTGTAATTTATTTAAAGTTGCTTTATTTATGAAAAGCTGCTATAGAAAAGCTTAGGTTAGTCTGAGCTTAGGTCTATCTTTGGAAAAAGAATCTTATGCCCTGTACACACGATCGGTTCATCCGATGAAAACGGTCTGATGGATTTTTTCATCAGATATCCGATGAAGCTGACTTTCATTAGTCATGCCTACACACCAACAGTTAAAAAACCGATCGTGTCAGAACGTTGTGACGTAAAACACAATGATGTGCTGAGAAAAATGAAGTTAAATGCTTCCAAGCATGTGTCGACTTGATTCTGAGCATGTGTGGATTCTTAACCGATGGACGTGCCCACAGACGATCTTTTTTTTTTTTTTTTTATCGGTTAGTTAACCATCAGATGATTTTAAAACAAGTTCCTAGTTTTTTAACCGATGGATAAGAAAACGATGGGGCCCACACACGATCGGTTAATCTGATGAAAACGGTCCATCAGACCGTTTTCATCAGACAAACCGATCGTGTGTACGGGGCATTATGCAGATGTGGACCTGTCCTTTTAAAAATGGTGAGTCTCTGGCTGTCAAGTTGATCCACTGGCTTGCAGCTTGTTCCTAGGTAATCACTCAAAACGTATTAAAGTCAGAACATTTTCAGAAGAGGCCAAAAATTGCAGGTTTCATATTTATTTCGTACAGGTTTCCTTCAAGATATTAAACATGAGCTTAGCCAAGGCAAATACTTTCCTATCAGGGTGGAATCGTTGAATGGGTTTTTGGATTATCATGACCCTAGTGAAGAAACCTTTGTTTCTGAATTCCCACCTGTTCTGGCCATTATAAGAGTCTAAAGGCCCGTACACACGATCGGATTTTCCGATGGGAATTGTTGTCAGAAAATCCCACCGTTTGTATGCTCCATCGGAAATTGTTGTCAGATTTTCCGCAAAAAAAGGTTGGATAGTATACTTTAAAATTTTCCGACAACAAATGTGTGTTGTCGGATTATCCGATCGTGTGTACAGAAGTCTATCGGACAAAACACGTAGTTTTGTGTTTGTTGGCCAACAATTGTGTGCCGTTCGTATGCAAATTCCTGACCAACGCCCTTGGGACAAAAGTCCTTTGATTTGTCTGCGGTAATATGATACACTTGCTGCGGGGATGTAATCAATGGGAATGTCCACGCTGAATAGAGAGTATCTCCAGATGCTATTGAGGAGTGGAGTAGTCCAGTATACATTGCATACTTGGCAGCTCGGGACCCTACATGGATGCAGTTTCAGAGGCTCTTTACTGTAGAACAGTGGTTCTCAACCTTCTAGTGCTGTGACCCCTTGATAACATGTCCCAAGTTTTGGGGACCCCTAACGGTAAAATAATTTTTGGAGCATGGGTTGTCAGCACCCAAGGCAAGACAAGTAATTTGCACACCTAACCCACAGACATTTAGCGCTACCTGAGTCCTTTTTATTGGCAACTATAATCACAGGTCGTGTTA
The DNA here is from genome assembly GCA_029574335.1 of Rana kukunoris. Taxonomy (NCBI): domain Eukaryota; kingdom Metazoa; phylum Chordata; class Amphibia; order Anura; family Ranidae; genus Rana; species Rana kukunoris. Next base: position 259,376,773 of record CM056051.1, on the reverse strand, counting down.
CTCACTGTGTCTCTGACTTTGTGGTGTCTCGCAGCAGTGACACCTATGCCGAAATCAGGAGATAGGGTCTCCTCCAGCCCCTCCCACTTCACTTTCCTCACCAGTCAGCTGACCTCTAGCTACCTCTAGCCATGCTGTGAACTGAATGAGCACCTGTGAAGAGGCTGAGTGGGCGGCCGCGGGCTCCAGGAACAGCCCAGTTTGGCAGCCACAGGATCCAGGAATAGCCCTGCTGGGTGGTGGCTGGGAGAGAGGTGTGGGCTTCAGGAACAGCCCAGGATTCGGTGACCCCTGGCAAATCATTATTCGAACCCCCAGGGGGTCCGGACCCCCAGGTTGAGAACCACTGCTGTAGAGGATCCTTCTTTATTGTTTGCCTTTCAAATACGCTTATGCCCTGTACAAACGATCGGTCAATCCGATGAGAATGGTCTGATGGATTTTTCCATCAGTTAACCGATGAAGCTGACTGATGGTCAGTCGTGCCTACACACAATCGGTTAAAAAACCAATCGTGTCAGAACGTGGTGACGTAAAACACAACGACGTGCTAAAAAAAATGAAGTTCAATGCTTCCAAGCATGTGTCGACTTGATTCTGAGCATGCATGGGTTTTTAACCGATGGTCGTTTTTTTTCTATCGGTTAGGTATCCATCGGTTAATTTTAAAACAAGTTTCAAATTTGTTAACCGATGAATAAATAACCGATAGGGCCCACACACTATCGGTTTGGTCTGATGAAAACGGTCTGTGATGTTTGTAATAGATCACTGTGACCTTTACCCTCTTTCTCCTGATGCATGATGGGGGAGGAGGAGCTGTACCAGGAAGTCAGACAGTGTGTGAGGGGAACTGGAAGCAGACACATGAGGCTGAGAAGGGATTACATCTGATAAGGACAGAAGCTGTTGGGATTAAAACTCCTCCATGTAAGAATACCATAATGTTCTGAGTAATAAACCTGCTCTGGTTAAGTAGTACATCGGCCTGTGTGTGTAACTTGGTGAGCAGATACTGGCAGCATTGCCAGGAGCACCTGAGAGACACAGAGCGTCCAGGGGACATAACAGTGGCGACGAGGATTGTGGATTTTAGCACACATGGCCTTCATAGGGTTTATTCAACCATTTGATCCTGCGGCTGAGTCATGGAGCTCCTGGGTGGAGAGGCTGGAACAGTATATGGAAGCAAATAATGTGACTGTAGATAAGAAAGTTGCAGTTTTTCTCACAGCATTGGGTCAAGCTGCATATGGAACTCTCAGAGACCTAATTTCTCCTGACAAGCCGGCCTCTAAACCCCTGCCTGATTTAATTCAGACGTTACATGCACACTACAACCCGAAGCCGTTAGAAATCGCAGAGCGGTTTAAATTCTACAGTAGAAGGCAGCAGGCCGGGGAGGATCTAAAGACATATATCATTGCTTTACGTAAACTAGCTGCCACTTGTCAGTTTGGAGACTACCTACAGACGGCTCTCCGTGACATGTTCGTCATGGGATTCTGCGACCCAGCCATACAGAAACGTTTACTCACAGAACCCAACCTGACTCTGACGAAAGCCACTGACCTTGCTACAGTCATGGAGTTGGCAACACGGGACTCCACCATACTGAAGGCACCACCTACAACTCCTGCAAGCCAGGGTGAGGAAATATTCCACACTGCTATCACTCAGCGCTCGAGACGCCCGTCCACTGCCACTCAGCTTAAACCTCGCCACCCTAATTCTTCTGTCTCTGGGACCCTGACTTGCTACCGTTGTGGTAACACTACTCACAGTGCACCTGCTTGCAAGTTCAAGGATGTCGTTTGTTTTCGCTGTGGAAAGTCTGGTCATATTGGGCGTGTTTGCCGCAGCTCTCGCTCCCCGAACACTACCACAAAAGATAGACGTAAACCGACTTTCCGTGTGGATATGGACAATAACGGTTTCAGCTCTGATGAGGAGACCTGTGTCCAGCATGTTGGACTGTTTCGAGTAGCTGGGAGTACTCCTGCGATTAAAGTGGATGTCACACTCAATGGCTGTGCTGTCTCCATGGATGTTGATACAGGGGCAGCTGTGTCTGTCATTTCATGGATTGATTTAAAGGCATCGGGCCTGTCCCTGCCGCTGAAACCTACAAACCTCACACTACAAACCTACAGCAAGGAACTACTACAGCCCTTGGGTTATGTAAAACCCCTTGTTACATTAGGCAACCGCAGTTAAAGTCTACGCCTTTATGTTGTAAGGAATGGAGGTCCTCCGCTGTATGGAACGGACTGGATCAAAGCCCTGGGCATGCCTCCTTTTGCCATTGCCCAATGTACATTGCTTTCTGAAGTAGATCATTGGGTGGAATCCCTGAAGTCACGTTTTAAAGAGGTTTTTGAGGACTCTTTGGGCACTGTGAAAGGAAAAATGGCCCACCTCCTCTTGAAGCCTGGTGCTACACCTCGTTTTTGTAAGGCAAGATCAGTACCTTTTGCCTTGCGGAAGAAAGTGGAAGCAGAGCTGGACCACCTATTGGCTGAAAAGATCATAACGAAAGTGGATAGAAGTGAATGGGCATCGCCAATTGTGCCTGTAAAAGAAAAAGAATGGAGACATTAGGATTTGTGGTGATTTCAGGGTAGCCCTGAACAACCAACTTCTTGTGGATCAATACCCATTGCCTCAAATTGAAGATTTATTTGGCTCACTGGCTGGGGGGCAACAGTTTACAAAAATAGACTTAAAGCAAGCTTACCTGCAACTGCAAGTACACCCAGATTCACGCCATCTGTTGACCATTAACACTCATAAAGGATTATTCCAGTATAACCGCATGGTTTTTGGCATAGCCCCAGCTCCAGCCATCTGGCAGCGGATCATGGATGAGGTCCTAGCAGGAATAACTTTCACCCAATGTCTACTGGATGACAAGCTCATCACTGGTCCCACTGATGAAGAACACAGAAAGAATGTTGAAGCTGTGCTAGAGAGACTCCAAAAGTATGGTTTACTTGTCAATCTTTCAAAATGCGAATTTCTCAAGTCTCATCTGGAATTTTGTGCCCACACGGTGGACCGACATGGATTACACACTACTGAAGAAAAGGTTAAAGCCCTTACCCATGCCCCTACCCCCCGGAATGTCACCCAGCTCAGGTCCTACCTTGGCCTCCTAAATTACTACCACCATTTCTTGCCGAACCTAGCACACCAGCTCTACCCATTACATTGCTTACGGGATGCAAGAGCTAAATGGATATGGACAGACAAATGTGAAGAAGCTTTTCGGCTTTCTAAAGAACTCATTCTGTCTTCTCGAGTTCTGGTCCACTATGATTTAAAAAAAACTGTCATCCTGGCTTGTGATGCCTTGCCTTATGGACTGGGTGCCGTGCTTTCCCATGTCATGCCGGATGGCACGGAGCACCCCATCTCTTTTGCCTCCAGGTCTTTAACTTCAGCAGAACAGAACTACTTCCAGATAGACAAGGAAGCTTTGGCCATTGTATGGGCCACAAAAAAATGTCACGCATACATCTATGGTCGGTAGTTCACACTTATCACTGAGGAGCTTATGCTTATTCTATCAGATACCGCTCCCATGATACCCATGGCAATGCAGATGCATTTTCCAGATTGCTACTTGGAGACCACCCACTAAGAGATATACGTGTAGTGGAAGTACACAGGCCACAATCTTGCATGTCCACCTCCCTAATTGCCAGACATACAGCCACAGATGCTTTCCTGTCTCAGATATTCTCTTATGTTCAGACTGGATGGCCAGAGAGAGTTTCAGGTGAATTCCGTCCGTACTTTGCCAGAAAATGTGAGCTTGTGACTAATGCTGGTTGCCTACAATGGGGCAATAGTGTGATTGTACCCCAGTACTTGCAATCAACCATGCTAAGGATACTGCATAAAGGCCATCCTGGTGTGGTGCGCATTAAGCAGCGAGCCCGGAGCTATGTTTGGTGGCCACAAATGGATACGGCAATTGAAGATTATGTTGCTCAATGTCCTGGGTGCTGTCAAGCCCAGCGACCCCAAAGGAGAGGAACACTGCAACCTTGGCCATGGCCAACAGAACCGTGGTCCAGACTCCATCTTGATTTTGCTGGCCCCATCCAGGGTAAAATGTATTTGATCGTGGTAGATGCACATTCAAAATAGCCGTAGGTTTTTCAAATGCCTTCTATTACCTCAGCTGCTACCATTCTAGTCTTAAGGAAGCTCTTTGCTCAATATGGCTTGCCAACAGCCATAGTCTCCGACAATGGAACTCAATTTACATTGCATGAGTTTCAATCCTTCCTTAGTGGCTTGGGCATCCAACACTACAAAACAGCTCCTTATCATCCAGCCTCGAATGGGCTGGCAAAACGATTTGTGCAGACGTTTAAGAAGCACTTACTGTCCACTCTGGGCCAGGTTGGAATGTCAGAGGAGAAGCTGCTGGAATTCTTGATCATGTACCGTAACACGAAACACACTACTACTGGGCTGTCATCAGCTTTTCTTATGTTTGGCAGGCATCTCCGCACCAAACTTGAATTAGTTCGTCCCCAGGAACAGTCACCAACACCTCCTCTGCCAGGCCTTCTGGGATTCCGTGCCGGTGATCTTGTATGGTCTCGGAATTACAGAGCTTTGCCTCCTTGGCTTCCTGGCGTTATTGATGGAACTCTTGGAAGAAGAATGTACCTTGTTCGCCTGGAGGAAGGCATTTGTGTTCGACGACACCTTTCGCAATTGAGGAAACGCATTTGCCGGCCACTAGTGACAAACCCGACCCCTCTTTCTAACCACCCACCAGAGTCTACTCTGAACTCTGCTGGTGACATATGGCATGGTGTCTGGCATGATCCCACAAGTTTACAACCAAACCCTGAACCGGTTGGTGACCATATTCCTGAGGAGCCCGGACATGTGCCTGAAGTTACAGAGACTGATTTGTCTGTCGGACGCCCACTGACATCTCCAGTACCTTTGACCAACTCTATCCCTCCCGGTGCTGTGCCACTTCGTAAGTTTACCCGTCAAAGACATCAAACGCCTCGCTGGCAAAGCGCTGAAATCTTACGGGACACATTGGAGGTCAGGAAACAGAGACAAAGGGCTCATGAAGTGCTGCGGAAATCACAGAACTGAGTTGGAGATACTACTTGCTGAACTGATCTTGCTTGCCTTGTTATGTTATGTGTTCAACATTTTGTTCTCTTGTTATGTTTTTGTTTTTTGGGAAGGAAAGAAGGTGTGATGTTTGTTATAGATCACTGTGACCTTTACCCTCTTTCTCCTGATGCATGATGGGGGAGGAGGAGCTGTACCAGGAAGTCAGACAGTGTGTGAGGGGAACTGGAACAGACACATGAGGCTGAGAAGGGATTACATCTGATAAGGACAGAAGCTGTTGGGATTAAGACTCCTCCATGTAAGAATGCCATAATGTTCTGAGTAATAAACCTGCTCTGGTTAAGTAATACATCGGCCTGTGTGTGTAACTTGGTGAGAAGATACTGGCAGCATTGCCAGCAGCATCTGAGAGACACAGAGCGTCCAGGGGACATAACACGGTCCATCAGAACTTTCTCATCGGATTGACCGATCGTGTGTACACGGCATTAGTATTGATTGCAGCTTATATTGACACTCATGAATGCCTGTTAGCAAATTCTTAATTCAAGTGATGTCCGTGGTGACTCTGGCTCCATTGAGAGTCTTATGAGACTATAGGTTTTTGAGTGCCGGATTAAAAGTCAATCTTTAGGCAGCAAAAAAATACAAATAAAGGAACAACTCTATTTTATCCAGGACTTCTGCATCCAGTTGTTTAGGAGTTCCTATAGTTGCCACAATATTACCATTACCATTTTTTCTGGTGCATCCCCATATTTCCTCTTCATACGCTATCCATAGGGGCCTCACATTTGGCAATGGGGACAGGTGATCCACCACCCCAATATCTTTTGGGGTGGGGTCTGTTTTTCCGCCGCTGCATTGTTGAGTGAGGGTGATTGTGTGGACACTCTCAATTAGCACCAGTTCATTGAAGCTCCCGAGGAAGTGATTTATTATATCGTGAAACCTAGAGCTATTTTTAATCTTTTCAAGAACCTCATGGATACACACCAAGGAGATACTCTCTGCTCAGTGTGGGCATTCCCATTGATTACATCCTCGCAGCAAGTGTATCATATCACTATTGAGTATATCCAGTGTTAAATCACGTGGTCCCTCTCTTTTTAATCATTTCTATTGTTGTATTCTATTTATTAGATGCATCTTGTGTATATTATGTACTATTTTGTGAAACATTAAACATTTTGTAACTTTTTTATGTGCCTATAAAGTAATTTTTTAAATTTTTCATTCTTTTAATTCAATTACGTCTATACAGATAAGATGGTGTTGTTTCGGCTGAGAGGAGATGACATCCAGTATTATTATGAGTGTAGGCAACACCCTAAGACCACAGAATGGCAGGATTATACTGATCATAACTATTATTTGTAGCGGTGTTCTACTATTTTATGTAGTGTTTGTCTGATTTATTATACATACTGTGCATGTGTTCTTGTTTTACAGTTGGTAACTTCTTCTAACTGGGTATGAGGTATAAAATATATGCCTTCTGTTAGATTTTTTTGTTTTTTTATGTTCATAATTTTTAAGTTTACAATGTTTTATTTTGGTGTGTGGTTCAGGCCAATTTCTCCCAATAGTTTGGTACCCACAGGAAAGTAACATGTGAATGTTAATGAGAGAAGTGTATGCAGGGGTTAGTTTCCCTTTTAGTAAGTCCCCCTGAGTGGTTGGCGGGTGGAGTCATTAGAAAAGCATCTTGAGTGGCCAATTCTTTATTTGAGGCAGTGGGCCTTGGGTCTGAAGTTTTGTGGGACACATTATGGCGGTGTTTCTCCTAAAGACAGGTATGTACAGTATGTATCTCAAGAAGAAGCGGGAGCCAGGCCTTTGGCCAACTTGGCGGGAAGAGGCAGCAAATCAAGGTCCCTTACCTGCTGCCATCACAGCCTTCGCACTATCCACATACCACCAGAACTATTAAACATTGGCATGTGTACCATGATTAAAACTGCAACATTGCTTTTGTCTATTTACCTGTCTAGTTTCTCTCTATAGCTACAATACTTATACACCTTCCCACATGGTATCATTATTGTACAATATTGGGGATTTCTGATCTAATGTTTACATTACCGTATTTTCTTCAAGGCAGCTGCAACTAATATGCATATGTGAGCACGTTAGTGTATTTCCTGGCAAAACTGTCCCACACATAAGCCACACTGATACCCATACTCCATCCAGCGAGGGACAATATACAATATTATAAAATAAGATTTTTTTTATATATTTTTTCTGAGACTCACAGTTAAGAATTACTGAACTTGTTTATGAAACTCATATAGGGTTTTATCACTTTATGCATCAAAATACAGTCATGCAACCTCACAACATAAAGCCCAGGGAAGCTTTGTAAATCTCTCTGCCTATGATTTACCCTTTTCAACTTACCTTTTTTGCAGTTCTTGCCTGTGTAGGGCTCTTGGCACACACATTTATAACCTTTTAAAGTGTTTTCGCATATACCTCTGGGTTCACATGGATTGTCTTTACAGTGATCTGTGCATCATATAACAAAATGTAACCAAATCATATGAAAATGTCAACCACACTTAACATCAACTTAAACAAGTTTAGAGGCCAGATTCCAAGATCTTAATGAGATCAAAAAACAAACTGTAATATGCAGACCGGAAGAACCCTGACTTAGCCCAGGTTCACACTGGGTACGATTTAGTTCGATTTGAGATGCGATTTCACATGTGAAATCGCATTTCAAATCGGCGGCATTTGCCGTCAATTGCTGGCAATGACACCGTCCTAATCGGTGCGACGCCGCATCTGCGGCGCTTCACCGATTTCAAAAAGTAGTTCCTGTACTACTTTTTGCAATTTCAGGACGCGATTTACATTGATATATGTGCAGAAACCTGCACAGATGTCTTTTAAATTGCAGCTAAAATCGGGACTGCCAGCGGGAGTGAAATCGTGCGAGTTCAGCTGAACTTGCACGGCTTCACTCCCGCAGCCCAGTGTGAACCAGGGCTCAAAGTGGAAGTCCAGGCTAAACTAATCTAATCTAATCTTACATCTGCTCCCACCCCTATTTTAACTCCTATTCTAAATACCTTGTAGAGGAAAGATGTGTATGCTTACTTTTTCTGAGGAAGCGCTGATACTGTCACATGAATGCCCCCCAGTGCCGGCTTCAGGAGAGAAGAGGGACAGCAGAGAGTAAATGCCAATAGTAAGCCTATGGGTGGAGTTAGAAAGGGGGTGGGAGCAAATTTAAACCTGGACTTCTACTTAATTAACCTTTCCCTACTAGTTTATTGCATTACATATTAAAGTTGCAAAACCCAGGACATTGCGTTTACTATATCTGGTCTCCCACAGTACACAGAACATGGAAATGCAATTATTTTAGTAAATATAAACTGCTAAACACCCTTTGTCATCTGCAGTATATAGCAGTTTTATGACTTCTATCAGTGTCTGGTTAAAGCTTGTAGGAGGAGTTTTCATTCCACTCTGACTGTCCTATGAGGCTGCAGGACCCCCGAACCTCTGTCTGGATAGTGCTGATTGGCCCTGTGCTGATCACATGCACCCTCCTAAGAGTATGAGTATGTGCAGAGTGCCCCAAAGGCTCTGTTCTATCATGAGATTGATTGGGGACAGTGGAAGAAGGGGAGATCAGAAAAGACAGAATCAAACAGCCTTTTTACACAATGTGGAGGATGGGCTCCTTAGGTTCCACAGTGAGTATAACAAGCATGCTTTACTGCATATACAGAATGATTTTACTGTTGTGGGTTTAATAACACTTTAAATTATTAAAATGTAATACCATATTCTAAAGAATCATGCTGGTTTGTTGAAAAGCATGAACATATAAAAATGAATATGGGCGTTTGTTGGTAGTCACTGCATTTAACACTCATCTCTTTCACACCACAGATAAAAAAAACAGCACAATACTGTAATAGTCTGCCCTGGGATTATGTTAGATGTGTACCAAATGGCTAATTGGCTGAAACTAGAAATCCTTTTTTCCATGTTTCCCACAGTCATCAAGCTGTACTCTGTAACAGTGGGGATAAGTTGATAGGTCAAGAAGACCATATGGTAGGTTTTTAATGTCTTTTTCCATAGGAAATTCCGACCGTGTGTATGCCCCATCAGAGAAATTCCATCGGAATTCCGATGAATTCCATCGGAGTTTAAATATAGAACATGTTTTATTTTACTCCGAAGGAATTCCGATGTGCTTTTGGCTGGGCAAAAGCCCGATTGAGTGTACGTGGCATAACAGTTTGTTTTCTTGTTTTTAATCATATTTTTTATTAAACCAATTAGGCCTCTTTCTCATTGCGGTGTTTCTTAACGCGGTACAGCGCTAAAAATAGCGCTGCTATACCGCCTGAAAAAAACCTGACCTGTAGTCTTTAATGTGAAAGCCCGAAGGCTTTCACACTGAAACGGTGCGCTAGCAGGACCGCTCCAAAAGTCCTGCTAGCCGCATCTTTGCAGCGGTATAGGAGCGGTGTGTTTACCGCTCCTATACCGCTCCCTCTCATTGAAATCAATGTGGGCGGTATTAACCCTTTTTCGTCCGCTAGCGGGGGTTAAAACCGCACCGCTAGCGGCCGAATACCGCGGTAAATACGATGGTATAGCAGCGCTAAAAATCGCGCTGCTATACCGCCACCGCGGCTCCCGCTGCAATGTGAAAGCAGCCTAAAGATAATATGTTACCCCAAAATGTCATATTCCTGATATGAGCCTGTTGTGACATCTACAGTACTTGTGTTAAAAATATCCTGTGCTCCTTGTATTTCTTCCTTTGTGTGAAATACCTGGTGTTCAGTGGCGGAACTTTCAGTGTCGCTGCAGTCGCAGTTGCGACTGGGCCCTGCCGTTCTGCCGCTGTGGGGGGGCCCTAGTTCCCGGGTGCCTTCATTGGACAATACAGTCATGTCATGATTAATTCAGTGGAGGAGTCTGAGCCGCGGTAGCGCTGGCTCCTGCACGCAGAACCACCTCCACCTTCTGTCCACTGGTTGCTAGAGCCGCTTGGCGTGTAGCAACCAGTGACATCACGGCTGCAGTGCACTCCGTGAGGATTTCACTTCCTCCTCCAACCTCCGCGCTACTGCTCTGCCTCTGTCTCCAGGGGTCCAACACAGCTTAGCTCCGAGGCTGCCCCTTGACATACCAGAGAGGCACAGACAGGTTCACAGCATCTGAGGGGGAGAGCAGCAGCAGCAGCAGCATCTGAAAACAACAGAGAGTGGGGGCCCCGTGAGCAGCAGGAGGCTGACTGGAAGGAACAGCGCGAGAGGGAGTGAGAGAGAAGACCTGACCAGCAGTGACATCCTCCCAGTCCCAGAGCCTGCACACCTTCCCCCAACGTCTGCTCCAGCTGTGCCTGTCATCAAGAACAAGAAGAAACATAGGCTGACAGAGGACAAGGATGGTCTGGAGGTAGGTGCAACACACACACCTACCCACAGACAGGGGCTGGGACAGGGGGTACAGGAAGGACTGCAGGCCAGCTTAGGGGGTCAATTTCATTCACCTCTCTCTCTCTCCCCCCATCCCCCTCTTTCATCCATCTCCTTTCTTTCTTTCTTTCTTTCTTTCTTTCATCCATCTCTTTCTTTCTTTCATCCATCTCTTTCTTTCTTTCTTTCATCCATCTCTTTCTTTCTTTCTTTCATCCATCTCTTTCTTTCTTTCTTTCTTTCTTTCTTTCATCCATCTTTCATCCCCCTATTCTCTCTTTCTTTCTTTCTTTCTTTCTTTCTTTCTTTCTTCTTTCTTCTCTTTCTATTTCTTTCATCCATCTTTCTTTCTTTCTTTCATCTTTCATCTTTCTTTCTTTTCTCTTTCTTTCTTTCTTTCATCCATCTTTCTTTCTTTCTTTCATCCATTCTTTTCTTTCTTCTCTTTCTTTCTTTCTTTCATCCATCTCTTTCTTTCTTTCTTTCTTTCTTTCTTTCTTTCATCCATCTCTTTCTTTCTTTCTTTCTTTCTTTCTTTTCATCCATCTCTTTCTTTCTTTCTTTCTTTCTTTCTTTCTCATTTCTTTCTTTCTTTCATCCATCTCTTTCTTTCTTTCTTTCTTTCTCTTTCTTTCTTTCTTCTCTCTCCCCCTATCCCCCCCTTTCATCCATCTCTTTCTTTCTTTCTTTCTCTCCCCCTATCCCCCCTTTTATCCATCTCTTTCTTTCTTTCTTTCTTTCTTTCTTTTCTTCCTTTCTTTCTTTCATCCATCTCTTTCTTTCTTTCTTTCTCTCCCCCTATCCCCCCCTTTCATCCATCTCTTTCTTTCTTTCTTTCATCCATCTCTTTCTTTCTTTCTTTCATCTCTTTCTTTCTTTCTTTCTTTCTTTCTTTCATCCATCTCTTTCTTTCTTTCTTTCTTCTTTCTTTCTTTCTTTCTTTCTTTCTTTCATCCATCTCTTTCTTTCTTTCTTTCTTTCATCCATCTCTTTCTTTCTTTCTTTCTTTCTTTTTTTCATCCATCTCTTTCTTTCTTTCTTTCTTTCTTTCTTTCATCCATCTCTTTCTTTCTTTCTTTCTCTTTCTTTCTTTCTCTCTTTCTTTCTTTCTCTTTCTTTCTTTCTCTCTTTCTTTCTCTCTTTCTCTCTCTCCCCCTATCCCAACCCTTTCATCCATCTCTTTCTTTCTTTCTTTCTTTCTCTTTCTTTCTTTCTTTCTCTCTTTCTTTCTCTCTTTCTCTCTCTCCCCCTATCCCCCCCCTTTCATCCATCTCTTTCTTTTTTTCTTTCTTTCTTTCATCTCTTTCTTTCTTTCTTTCATCTCTTTCTTTCTTTCTTTCTTTCATCCATCTCTTTCTTTCTTTCTTTCTTTCATCCATCTCTTTCTTTCTTTCTTTCTTTCATCCATCTCTTTCTTTCTTTCTTTCTTTCTTTCTTTCATCCATCTCTTTCTTTCTTTCTTTCTCTCTTTCTCTCTCTCCCCCTATCCCCCCTTTTATCCATCTCTTTCTTTCTTTCTTTCTGTCTTTCTTTCTTTCTTTCTTTCTTTCTTTCATCCATCTCTTTCTTTCTTTCTTTCTCTCCCCCTATCCCCCCCCTTTCATCCATCTCTTTCTTTCTTTCTTTCATCTCTTTCTTTCTTTCTTTCTTTCTTTCATCCATCTCTTTCTTTCTTTCTTTCTTTCTTTCTTTCATCCATCTCTTTCTTTCTTTCTTTCATCCATCTCTTTCTTTCTTTCTTTCTTTCTTTCTTTCTTTCTTTCTTTCTTTCTTTCTTTCTTTCTTTCTTTCTTTCTTTCATCCATCTCTTTCTTTCTTTCTTTCTTTCATCCATCTCTTTCTTTCTTTCTTTCTTTCTTTCTTTCTTTCTTTCTTTCTTTCTTTCATCCATCTCTTTCTTTCTTTCATCCATTTCTTTCTTTCTTTCATCCATCTCTTTCTTTCTTTCATCCATTTCTTTCTTTCTTTCTTTATTTCTTTCATCCATCTCTTTCTTTCTTTCTTTCTTTCTTTCTTTCTTTCTTTCTTTCTTTCTTTCTTTCTTTCTTTCTCTCTTTCTTTCTTTCTCTCTTTCTCTCTCTCCCCCCACCCCCCCCTTTCATCCATCTCTTTCTTTCTTTCTTTCTTTCATCCATCTCTTTCTTTCTTTCTTTCATCCATTTCTTTCTTTCTTTCTTTCTTTCTCTCTTTCTTTCTTTCTTTCTTTCTTTCTCTCTTTCTTTCTTTCTCTCTTTCTTTCTCTCTTTCCCTCTTTCTCTCTCTCCCCCCATCCCCCCCTTTCATCCCTTTCTTTCTTTTTTTCTCCCCCCCCCATCCCCCTCTTTCATCCATTTCTTTCTCTCTCTCTCTATCTTTCTTTCTTTTTCTCTTTCTCTCGCTCTTTTTTTCTCTCTCTCTCTTTCTCTCTCTCTCGCTCTATTTCTTTCTCTCTCTCTTTCTTTCTCTCTCTCTTTCTTTCTCTCTTTCTTTCTCTCTCTCTCTCTCACCAAGCCATTCTCCCCTCCCAAGTGGACACTGACTAACAGGTGACAGCTCTCTGGGTACTCTGATGTATGAGGGTGCTCTCTGTGAACCATGAAGTATAGGGGGCTCTCTTGGGACTCTGTATGGGGGCTGGGCTCTCTGTGATATCTGATGTATGGGGGTGCTCTCTGGGGACCCTGATGTATAGGGGAGACTCTCTGGGGACCCTGATGTAAGGGGGGCTCTCTAGTGGGGAAGGCTCTTTGGGCACCCTTATGTAAGGAATTGTCTCTCTGGTGACCCTGATGCAAGGAGGATCTGCACAAACGTATATTGTATACATGCAGGGCTTTTTTTCAGGGGGAACTTGGGGGAACTCAGTTCCACCACCTTTGGCTCAGACCCGTTGATGCCTGCTCACCACAATCACTTGTAAACACAGAAGTCTGGTTTCTGTGTTTACAAGCAACAGCTCTGCACTCTGTGTGTAACCCCCTGAACTCTACACTCTGTATGTAATGCAATCCTGGTATTAAATGCCCCTTTAAGACCCTTCAACTGTTTTTGAAATCTGAACGGGGTCGTGGTTGAGTTCCTGCACCTATTTTCTGAGAAAAAAAGCTCTGTATACATGTGTATACCCGCCCAAGCATATGACTTTCTTTACTTGCTTGCTACACTGCTATGGGCTCTAGCCCGAGATCTTTTATAGACCTAGCAATGCCTCATGGTTTCTTGCACCGGGGCCCTGAAGATCCTAGTTACGCCTCTGCTGGTGTTCCTGCCAGTCCTTTTATTTTCCTATTTCAAACTGAACTGATAAGTATAAGGCCGCGTACACACGATCGAATTTGTCCGCTGAAAACGGTCCGATGGACCGTTTCAGCAGACAAATCCGATCGTGTGTACGGGCTAGCGGACAGATTTGTCCATCGGACAAATTTGAAAGCATGCTTTGAAATTTGTCCGCTACAAACCTGTCCGTCGGATATGTCCGCTGGTTAGTACGGGAAACCAGCGGACATATCCTCCTGCACATGCGTCGTATCCTGTGAATGGATCCGACGCATGCGCGCGGAAGTCTTTACTTTTAAAACCCCAACTTTGTAAGTGTAACTTTGAAGAGGTCCCATGTTTAATAAAATGCAGTTTTACACTATGTGGAGTATCTCTTCTTTCCTTACATGATCATCCATCTATGGGAGGATTAGTGCACTTTACATTGACCAGAGATCAGAGGAGTTTGAGAGGAGCCTTTCAGCCGTTTGTGAAACAACAGGTGTCTGACTGCACAACTATCTCGTCTATTTGGTGAGTGAGGTCCTCTTGGGGGATCCCGTCGAGGCAAATATTCTGTTTATTGATGCAAGCCTAAATTACAGGAACCTATTGATTCAAGAGCTCTCCATATCTTAATATATAGGACTTATTCACGGACTTGTGCTAATAACAGCATATCTTTTATATATGCCATTTTATATATGTCATACCATTATTATTATTTTATTTTATTTTATTTTATAGTAAATTTATTATAATCACATATGCATTTACAGTAGCACTTACATATTCATTCTGTAGTGACTAAAACGCGTGTACTTTTGATATAAGGTTGCATACCCATGCGCTTATATGCATGCGTTTACATGCATTTTTCTGGTATTACTTGTGGTTCTCAAAAGCAGGGTGTGTTAATCCACATTTTCAGGTTCTGAGATCAGGTTATGAACCTACCAGTTAGCGCTGTTAATATGCTATAGATTGATGATACGTTTAGAACAGGGATCCTCAAACTACGGCCCTCCAGATGTTGTAGAACTACACATCCCATGAGGCATTGTAACACACCGACATTCACAGACATGACTGGGCATTATGGGAATTGTAGTTCCTGAACAACTGGAGGGCCGTAGTTTGAAGACCCATGGTTTAGAACATTAATTTTGTGTACATAACCCTTCATACAATGTCTATTTTAAGATGAAAAGGTCATTTTACAAGGTAAGGGTTCCTACAGAGTCTAGACCATACGTATGCAGATGCCATATTTGTAATGACTATGCTTTCAATTTTCTGTTTTTTAAATAATTTTTTTTTTTTATTTGTGCATGAGCCATGCCTAAATTGTCAAAAACAATTAAATTTTTTATTGCATTATACATATTGCAATCATGTCTTATTGTCCATTGATTTGCCCTGTCAATGGTTTTCCTTTAATTTATAAAGATGCTTGGCACACTTGCTCATTAACCACTTCAGCCCTGGAAGGATTTACCCCCTTCCTGACCAGAGCACTTTTTCAGATTCGCCACTGCGTCGCTTTAACCGTCAATTGCGCGGTCGTGCGATGTGGCTCCGAAACAAAATTGGCGTCCTTTTTTTCCACAAATAGAGCTTTCTTTTGGTGGTATTTGATCATCTCTGCGTTTTTTATTTTTATAGAGCGACTATTTTGAAAAAAATTCAATATTTTTTACTTTTTGCTATAATAAATATCGCCAAAAAATATCTAAAAAAACATATTTTTTCCTCAGTTTAGGCCAATACGTATTCTTCTACATATTTTTCGTAAAAAAAAAATCGCAATTAGAGTTTATTGATTGGTTTGCGCCAAATTTATAGCGTTTACAAAAAAGGGGGTAGTTTTATGGCATTTTTATTAATATTTTTTTTTACTAGTAATGGCGGCGATCAGTGGTTTTTTTTCGGTACTGCGATATTATGGCGGACACATCGGACACTTTTGACACATTTTTGGGACCATTGCCATTTTTATAGCGATCAATGCTATAAAAATGCATTGGATTACTATAAAAATGCCATTGGCAGTGAAGGGGTTAACACTAGGGGGCGGGGAAGGGGTTAAGTGTGTTCCTGGGTGTGTTCTAACTGTATGGGGGGGTGGCCTCACTAGGGGGAATCACTGATCTCCTGTTCATACATTGTATGAACAGAAGATCAGCGTATCCCTGCTGACAGGACCGAGAGCTTTGTGTTTACACACATAGCTTCCGGTCCCCGCTCTGTAACGAACGAGCGCGCGTGCCCGGCGGCGATGGCACCCGCCCGCGCGCGGGCCGCCGGCGGCGTGCGCGCGCCCCTTAGCACCCGCAAAAGATAGGACGTAGAGCTACGTGCTCTCGCCTAGCAGTGCCGACCTGCCGCCGTATAACTGCGGTGGGTGGTCGGCATGTAGTTAAGATGATTTTTTGGGGAAATTAACTATGTGCACTATTATACTGTATTTGCATACTCTTTGGGCTGCTGGTACAATTGTGTTGGCAGTGCATGCGCAAATCGCTTACCTACGTAAAGGTACAAAAAAGGTATGTGCTCAGCCCCGCTTGATTAATTGGGTTCCTTCTGGCCTGCAACTGTGATGACTCGCCCTTACCTGGACCTGAGAACACCCACACATTTTAAACAATTTAAATGGACTTTATTTAACCACTTGCTGACTGCGCTATAGCCGATTGTCGGCTACAGTGTGGGAGTTCTGGGGGCCCATCATATGAAGGGTCCGTGCTAATCAGTGGCCTACAGTGCTGAGAGTGTTCATCACTGCCACTAAAGTGCAAATCAGTAACACTAAAGTGATCATCAGTGCCACTACAGTGCTCATCAGTGCCACTACAGTGCCCTATTAGTCCTCATCAGTGCCCATCAGTGATTGCTCATTAGTGGCACCCTATCAGTGGATCCTCATATGCACCCGTCAGTCCCGAAAAATTTGGAAAAAATGTGTTTTCATTTTCTTTAATATTTTCCAAAAACTTCTGTTAAAATGACACGTTCAAAAGACTCATTATGCTTCATAGAATATAGGTTGGTGTGTATGCTTTCAAAAATGGGGTCCTTTTGTAGGCGTTTCCATTGTCCTGGTGCTCCAGGGCCTTCAAAAGTGTAATAGGTATTTAAGAAATTAGATGTGTAATTTATGCTCCTAGAACACCTGACAGCCCTCCTTGATTGTTGGACCTCTGTATGTGGCCAGGCTGTGAAAAAGTCACACACATGTAATATCACCATACATAGGAGGAGTAGCAAAATGTGTTTTGGGGTGTAGTTGCAAGTATGCATATGTCATGTGAGAGGAATAAACTGTTAATATGTCAATTTTGTGGAAAACAAATTATAATAATAATTTTGTTTGGCAAAGAACTGTGGGGGGGGGGGGGGAATTACAACTTCAAAAAACCCGCCAAGTCACTTACTAAATGCCTTTTCAAAAGTGGGTCATTTGGGAGGTTTTTGTGCTGTCCTGGCTTGTTATGCCCGATACACACGGTCCAAAAATCGCGCGACTTTTCTCGCTTACTAGTCGCAAGTAGAAATTGAATAGGTTGCCAAAGTCACAAATTCTCGTGAAAAAATAAATTGGAAGTGATGTAATTTGTTGTACTCTATTTTTATTTTCAGATGACAACTGTACTGACTAAACGAAAGTCGTACAATCTGGTATCATACAAAGAAAATGTTTGTGCTTGTCTGGTCGAATAATTTTAGATGAACTGTCGTGATTGGCCCTTGAAAGCTCTGTACTAATATTGTTCTGATTATTGTACAATCGCATCGAAAGTGGGATTTTTTGTCCGATTTTCAGATTGTGTGTACATTAGTGTCTCAAGAAATGAGATAGGCCATCAGTACATCAGGTGTGATCAGGTGCGATCAATTTTCAATGATTGGCACTATAGCTTGTAGACTTTATAACTTTCACAAAGACTAAATAATATACCTTGATTTTGCTTATTTAATTAATACAGTTGATCAGGCAAAAAAAATATGCGTTTCGACCATCAGGCCTTAATCATGGCCAAAATGTGTTGGCTTTTTTGACTGTTGTTCACCTGCATTAATTAAACAATGTTTTAGCTGACTTCCATGGCACCAGCCTTTTTCCCTTTTTTGCATGGAGCTGAGTGCTGAGTTTTTGAGGCTGACCAGGCATTACACAGGAGGTAGTAGCTCAGATGCACCTGTTCCTGTGCAGTGCCATGTTGGGCTGGACAGTGAAGATTGGTGAAAGATATTTAAAGAATGACAAGTTACAGGCTGTCATAGCTGTTAAAGCTGCAGAATAAAGAAATGTACCATATAAAACTGTACCTGTGACTTTGGATCCTTCCACACAGAATGACCAGCGTTTGTCTTTGTCAAGGTTTCTTGTGAGTGAACACCTAATTAGAAAAACAATTGAGAAAGCAGCTGTAAAACATAGAGGCAAACAATGCACAGATGCATATTAAAGCTGAAGATCCCTTACAAGGCTCAATGCTATGATGGAAAGAAATGTCAAACTCCTTCAGCTCAAGCTGTGCCATACACTGTGCAAGTATTACATTTACAACAAATACACAACAAATCAGTCACCCCTTATGAGCATCACACTACAGTACGGTCACCCAATATATTTGCAGACTAGTTGCTTTTTTGTGCTGTTCTGTTTACATTGGCCCATGCCTGGTATGCACTTACTTCAGGTGAGTGTAGAGATAAATGCCCCCTGTGATAAACTGGAAAGCACCGGGTTCTCAGTGCCACAAAATCACTGTAATGTGTATGCAGAAATCTTATCAATGCCATCTATCTCAAAGCTGGAGGAAATGTTAATGGGAAGGAAGAGCATTGGACAGTGAAAAATTGGCCAAAGCGATCTCTCCATGTTTTAGAAATATACCCATATTTACACACTACTTGTCTTTTTTCCCCTCAAACCTTTAAAAGAGAATTTACATATAGTAAATCAACATAAAAAAATAAAAGCTCTGAGAAGATCCCTTACAATTGATAGAAAACTGTATTTACATAGGCCTTATGTATCATCAAATCTAAAATATAAACATTTATCGTAATAATCCAGAGAAACCAATTAGTTTCACATTTCAATCACGATACTATCGGGCTGTAGGCTTCAATCTATAGCTGTTACAATATTTAGACAAGCTGATAAGTCAGGGCTGGTATGTTTATTCATTTCTATCTGGTATACCCTTATTGATTTGTTTGTTAATAGGAAACTAAGGCAGGTCATACATTATGCAATTTTATTTCCATCAATCACGGGTTGAAGGAAAGAAAAGTGATGATGGGGGAATCCCTCTTACAATGCTATTGCTTTTGCTGGTGAGCAGCCTTCCTCACCAGTACAAGGATCACTGCTGGCAGCTATAGTGGCCGGTGTTCTATCGAGAAATGCCTCACTGTTGCAGGGCCGATTTTGGCTGTATTGAACGTTGTGTTTTTTTGTCTGTTGCACAGCGACTTGAGTGCTCCAAAAGTGACAGCTTGAGTGCACACTCCTGGCCGAAAAGTGATGTTTGAGAGAGTCAGCTTGATGCGTTTCGTCATCAGGCTTTCAATAAGGTTGCATATCTATAATGAGTCAAGATTAGTGTTGAGCAGAATATGCCATATTCGAATTCGCGATATATCTCGAATATATAGTCGAATATTCGACATATATTCGCTAAATACGAATATTCGTGATATTTTTTGGAAATGAAATGATTGCGAATTTTCGCTATCGCGAATTGCGAATTGCGAATGGCGAATTGCGAATTGCGAATATTCGAGAAATGCGGAATGGAGCATTCTGATTGGCACAGAATATTCGTGATATATTGCAATATAAAATAATTGCGAATATTCGAGAAATGCGGAATGGAGCATTCTGATTGGCACAGAATATTCGTGATATATTGCAATATAAAATAATTGCGAATATTCGAGAAATGCGGAATGGAGCACTCTGATTGGCTCAGAATATTCGTGATATATTACAATACACAATAATTGCGAATATTCGGCAAATGCGGAAGGAGCACTCTGATTGGCTCAGAATATTCGTGATATATTACAATACACAATAATTGCGAATATTCGGCAAATGCGGAAGGAGCACTCTGATTGGCTCAGAATATTCGTGATATATTACAATACACAATAATTGCGAATATTCGAGAAATGCGGAAGGAGCACTCTGATTGGCTCAGAATATTCGCGATATATTACAATACACAATAATTGCGAATATTCGAGAAATGCGGAATGGAGCACTCTGATTGGCTCAGAATATTCGTGATATATTACAATATAAAATAATCGCGCGATATCGCTATTGCCGAATAATCGCATTGCGATTTTTTCGGCAATATAAAATGAGCGCTGCAGCTACTCGGCCCAAGGTCTCTAATCATACCAGCAATGCTTTTAGACGTCGATGGGGATCTCTAGGATGTGATCTGTTCTAAAAAAAAATTGAAAACATTCGAATATTCGAAATAGCGAATATTCGCCGCGATATTCGCGATATTCGCGAATACTCGAATATGCAATATTCGTAGCGAATATTCGCAATGCGAATATTCGTGAGCAACACTAGTCAAGATGACTCTCTTAAGTGTCACTTCCGGTCAGGGGAGTGAAACACATGCTAGAAGCTGAATAGTTACCATGTCTCCATAGAATCAGGGACAATTGTTTTCTAGTGACGCTGGTTTGGTCATTGTGACAGTTTTTAGATAATTAGTAAAGTTGTTTTTAACAATAAACCCAAGGATAATACTCTATGAGAAGCTTTCTTTTCCATATATCACATACTGTACACTATTCATTCTGGAATACCCCGGAGCCACTATACTTTATTGCACTAATATCAATTTATGCACTTTAATCATTGTCACTTTATATTTTTTGATGCATCATTATTTGTGTTTGGTCTACACACATCATGCAAAAATTCATGGAATGTAAATATATTTATTCATCCTAGGTTGTAAATACATATAGGAGTTGATCACGGGCGTAGTCTTGGTTGTAACCAGGACTTGGCTGACTAATCCTTCATTTATATTTCTCTTGAGTAAATAAAAATGCATGTCTGTTTACCTTCTGTTCAGATCTACCTGATTGGCTGGTTGAATGGGGAGTCTGTAGTTGTCCTTTAATAAATCCTCCTACCCCCTTAGTGCAGCACATCTGGGATAATACTAACTGATTGCCCCAACCAAGTGATCTTTCCACTGAAATGGCCCAGCCAGCTCTTCTTCCTGCCCTGCTTCCTGAGGTTTAAATCATCATTATGAGTGCAGAATGTTAACTTTTCTCTTTCGACAAAACAAGGCACGTAAAACTACTGATTTCTTTACAAAGCATGTTGTAGGGACAGTAGACACCACAAAACAGGAGGAGATGCCCAAGAAAGATAGCTAGAGCATCTCTCTGTGTACTGTAAACACTGAGCCCAATATAATTATGCATGCACATGTGCACATAGCAGAGACTGATTGGCTCAGAAACCTGACCAATCCTATATCCCAGTCTCAAGTCCCAGAGTGGACAGGGTATTCAAAGGGTCTACTATCAAGACATGAAGGGATTTCTATTAGTTGCAATTATAATACTATTCATTTTGGGTTGATCTCGACCCAGCCCTGTGCATGTCTGCAGCACCTCTTCTCCCCTCTCTCCTCTCTCTCCTGTTTCCTAGACCAGTTCGGGATCAAGCACATATGAGTGCCCCCATAGGAAGCAGCTTCCTATGGGGGCAATCAGCGGGGGGTAAAAGCCATGAGAGCCCTGGAAGAGGAGAATCAGGGTTACTCTCTGTGCAAAACCATTGCACAGAGCAGGTAAGTACGACATATTTGTTATTTTAATTTAAAAAAATAAAGCTTTACGATCAAAAAATAGTGGGTCAATATTTTTGAATGGAACTGTATGCACATAGCAGCCTTACCATGGTCTGGGTTTTCCTTTTCTGATACAAGTGTGGTGTTCCCTACGACCATGATGGAATGGGAAATGGCACAGCTCACCAATCTCTGTTAATACTGAGGGACACGCAAAACGATGTTAATGCACAAATTACTTTTTTTAATAGTAAGAGATTCACATCATAGAACAATTATACTTCACCTAATCCACCTAAGCCAGGTTTATGTTTTGCCCTCTCTCTGTGTTTCTGGAACAAAATAAATGTATAAAGAATTAGTTGGAATAAACTATATAACTCCATATCAAAAACACTGGTCAAAAACTGGCTCCCACAATGCTGTGCAAATATGTGATTTAAGGAGGATGTCTTTTCATGTCAAAGTGGAATCACATGATTTCACCCTAATAGAGGTACTTTAGATGAAAGCAAGTATTGGCCTTGCTGTAAAAATTGTAAATTATATGCCATGGTCAAAAGTTGGTATTTGGGTATTGACGGTGCCTTTACACCGTAACTCTATAAAGGGAATTTTGATGAAAGCAAGATTTGCCCCCCCCCTCCCCCAACAAGTGAAGGACTACAGGTCACACTGCCCCAGCTTAAACCCCTCAGAGCTGAAGATGTCTCCCCCCCCCCCTCTTCTGGCCCTTCAACTAGTGAAGGACTACAGGACCAAGCATTAACCCATGGGATCTAAGGGGACACTTCGATCTCAGGGGTTAATGCTAGGACTTGTAGTTCATCACTAGTTGCAGAGGGGGGGGGGGTCAAGTCCTCAGCTCTGAGGGATTCATACATATACACGTGATACTGCACAGGAGGGCTGCCCAGTA
This sequence comes from Rana kukunoris, assembly GCA_029574335.1. Lineage (NCBI taxonomy): Eukaryota > Metazoa > Chordata > Amphibia > Anura > Ranidae > Rana > Rana kukunoris. The sequence goes on along the minus strand of CM056051.1, from coordinate 259,354,181 downwards.
GCAAGGAAAAAAAGGGCTACCAAGGCTGAAATTGAAGCACAATAAAAAGCACTGAGGTGCACATTTTGTTTAGCATCTCCATAGGCTTCCTGGACATATAAGAAAACCTCAGCCAACTAGGCTTTCGCCTATAATTTGTGATGTTTAGTTGGACTGACACTTTAAGGCTGGATTCATACTTTTGCTGTGTTATGGTAGCCTGTTCATTTCAATAGGCTCCTTATTGCACACAATGCATGGTAATGCTTTACTGTACACTAAAATCAGTGTGTGTTGGCAATGTGCCTTGGTTTACCATTAAGAATGACATCACAGCACCTCAAACTGCACGTATTTGTGTGTTTCTGCAGCAGTGTGAACCCAGTGAAAATCCTTTGTGAATCTTTAGGGCTACTTGAGTAAAGAACAACATTCATTATCTGCTTCTCAGTGCAGTGCAAATGTCAATCCCCTGGAAACATCTTTACAAATTTGTTTTATAATGTTCATTTTACTATTTTACAGACTCATCTTTATGGCTATATTTATCAGATCTGCGTCATCATTATTGTTATTAATGTGATTCTGGAATAACATGCAATTTTTTTTAACATTCTGTTACACTATATCTATAATAGATTTTATTTTATTATTGCACTGACTGCAGTTCTGATTTCCTAAATAAGAATCCTCTTACATTCTAATGTATTTCTGTTCACAATAAATAACATTGATTAGTTATGAATATTGAACTGTATGTAAATGTAGAAGTATCTTTTCTTAAGTATAGTAGTTCTTTATTTCCTGTATTTACTTACATCTTCTATTCAAACGTCATTTGCTGAGTACATAGAACAATTCAGATCAGTCCCTTCTGAAGCAACTATTGTGCCTACAACAATTGCAGACAAATACACATACACTAGGGCCAGTTTTGTCCACAGCCCAATTACTCTAATGGTTATTTTAGCTTTTTTAAGTTTAAGCTGGATTCTGAAAAACTTAGCAAGCTCATATTATTAACTAACAGATTTGCAGTTCTACATCTCCAGTCCACATCCCACAAAATATCTGATAATGTACTGTAGCGCCCCCTTACTTTCAGAAAGGGCGCTACGCTAAAGTTAGTAGGGTGAGAGACTTACTTGCTCTTATCTAGGTTGATTTGTTCAAATTCGGCAGCTGTCAGCCCTGAATTGTCCTGTGGGTTATTCTGCGCTCCAGAGATGTGGTCTTATCTCTGGGTGGCAGGTGGCGCCAGAGGGGTTTAGGCAGAGCCGCTTTTCCCCAGCAGCCAATCGGGGGCTCGTCCGAGATATCGGCTGTTACCTCTGGCAACGGAAATCGTGAGTAACGGATTTATTAAGAGCAAAGAGTGTCATGTTTGAACTGTCTGGTAGTGAGGAAGTTAACCTCAAACAGCTAAGCTTGGGCGTACGTGCAGCAAGCACGCCTTTGGAACGTGCCTGGACAAGTTGTTGTGGAAGGAGTCACCCACCCCTGCGTGAGACGCAAGGTAAAGTTTTGCGCCAAACGAGTAAAGGGAACCGCCCAATTTTGTGCCAAACCTCCAGTTGCTGTGCGCCAAAGAAGGAAGACCACGTGTGCCATGCAATGTCTGCCTTCTTGCTACCACCTGCTACTGCTCAACGGCTGAGACCCCCTACCACTTCATGTTTTCTCCACCTGGGGTGCCTGTGACTGATACTGGCATCCAGATGTCCACCAACGGACAATTTGTGTTACTTTAGAGCAGAGGATCGGAGTTGCTGGGCCTGTCCTGCTCTCGCTGCGAGGAACTGTCCGTGCGGATCCAGCCGTTCGCCCGGTGTCTGAAATGCCGGGCCTATTTATTTTTTTCTGAGTCATTCACCAAAGCTCCTAAAGAGTACCGGGCAAACTACATTACCGGAGCTGTCACCACGGAGGAGGATGCTACATGGCCAGAACCATCTCCGTCAGTGGAAATCGTGGAGCCGGAGCCTCCCAACAAGGAGGTCATCTCGGTCTCGTCTACTCGGACTCTCCGAATGGCTACCTCGCCATCTTCTCTACAGGAGGTAAGCCCTATGACCGAGCAAGACCGAGAAGATGACCTGACCAGTGTGATCAGCACAACTGACGTGACCAGCCCACATGCCGAGGCCATACCGGAGACCACCACTTCCACAGCGGTCTCCGTGTGGTGTACCTCTATAGGAGCAAGGCCTGCTCCAGCCTCCCGCAGACGTGGTCAAGGCCTACCTGTTAAAAGCTGCTTTCCGGACTGGCCAAGAGACCCTTCAAAGGTGTATGCCTACCTGCCTGCAGAGGAGTACAACTCGTCAGAACTGGACTCTGTGTCGGATGACGGAGAGACCCTGTAAAGTTTATTTGAGCCTATGTTTCCGGAGCAACAGGGGTTCAGAGGATTTCGTGCCCCCTTCACTACCAGAAGGAAGTAACGCTCCGGCCGGAGAACATCGCGTGAGCCCCAACAGTCGTCCATGGACATCCCGCAGCTGACCTGGGGAGCCGGTGAGTCTGTTCAGTTGTCTTCACTCACTACCCCCATGCGCCTTGCTGGGCCTGCTTTGAAAAGGGCACCGTATGCTATAGTGCTGCCGGGACGCGGAGACCTACGGACATTGCCCAATTTGGCCAGGCTGCAGTGCCTGGTGATCCAGAAGGTTGCCACCCGCTATGGGTATGAGTACCCCTATGTGCGATCCTCCCTTTTGTATCAGGTGGATAAAGAGCGGGAGGTATGGTGCCAGGAAGCCATATGGACACATCTGAAGGTGCCCCGTATCTTGAGGCCGCGTACAGACGAGGAGACATGTCCGCTGAACATGTCCGACGGACCGTTTCCAGCGGACATGTCTCCTTGGATATTTGGTCTGATGGCGTGTACACACCATCGGACTAAAATCCTCTCGGACGGATAACGCGGTGACGTGGCGGTGACGTTGACGCCGTCACGTCAGCAATCCAGGAAGTTAAATACTTCCACACATGCGTCAAATCCATTCGACGCATGCGGGAGATTTATGTCCGCTGGTTAGGCGTACTAACCAGCGGACATGTCCGACGGACAGGTTTCCAGCGGACAAATTTCAAAGCATGCTTTGAAATTTGTCCGCTGGAAAAACCTGTCCGCTAGGTCATACACACGATCGGATATGTCCGCTGAAACTGGTTAGCAAACCAGTTTCAGCGGACATGTTCGATCGTGTGTACGCGGCCTAAAAGGTGCGGACTTGGGCTTGTCTTATTTGAAACCCCAGGTTTGAATGTTGCCACCGAGAGTGGAGCTGGGGCCGGCACATATACAGTGACCGGGTTGTATTGAAGTCTCCTGGGAGAGAAGACCAGGTATTCTCAGTTACCTCTACAACAGGAGAGGGTGATATTCTTATTTTGCCAGACCCGCGCTTCTACAAGTGAACTGCTTTATCTGGCATATATACTTTAAAGTAATTTTGGACAAGGGTGCTCGCCCCCACTCAAGTTGCTTTCTTGTTTCCCCTTTTCCCCCTGCCTCTCCAGATCCACATTGCGGCCTATGTGAAGAACTCTGAAATGCCGGGCCTATTTGTTTTTTTCTGAATCATTCACCAAAGCTCCTAAAGAGTACCAGGCAAACTACATTACCGGAGCTGTCACCGCGGAGGAGGATGCTACATGGCCAGAACCATCTCCGTCGGTGGAAATCGTGGAGCCGGAGCCTCCCAACAAGGAGGTCATCTCGGTCTCGTCTACTCGGACTCTCCGAATGGCTACCTCGCCATCTTCTCTACAGGAGGTAAGCCCTATGACCGAGCAAGACCGAGAAGATGACCTGACCAGTGTGATCAGCACAACTGACGTGACCAGCCCACATGCCGAGGCCATACCGGAGACCACCACTTCCACAGCGGTCTCCGTGTGGTGTACCTCTATAGGAGCAAGGCCTGCTCCAGCCTCCCGCAGACGTGGTCGAGGCCTACCTGTTAAAAGCTGCTTTCCGGACTGGCCAAGAGACCCTTCAAAGGTGTATGCCTACCTGCCTGCAGAGGAGTACAACTCGTCAGAACTGGACTCTGTGTCGGATGACGGAGAGACCCTGTAAAGTTTATTTGAGCCTATGTTTCCGGAGCAACAGGGGTTCGGAGGATTTCGTGCCCCCTTCACTACCAGAAGGAAGTAACGCTCCGGCCGGAGAACATCGCGTGAGCCCCAACAGTCGTCCATGGACATCCCGCAGCTGACCTGGGGAGCCGGTGAGTCTGTTCAGTTGTCTTCACTCACTACCCCCATGCGCCTTGCTGGGCCTGCTTTGAAAAGGGCACTGTACGCTATAGTGCTGCCGGGACACGGAGACCTATGGACATTGCCCAATTTGGCCAGGCTGCAGCGCCTGGTGATCCAGAAGGTTGCCACCCGCTATGGGTATGAGTACCCCTATGTGCCATCCTCCCTTTTGTATCAGGTGGATCAAGAGCGGGAGGTATGGTGCCAGGAAGCCATATGGACACATCTGAAGGTGCCCCGTATCTTGAGGCCGCGTACAGACGAGGAGACATGTCCGCTGAACATGTCCGACGGACCGTTTCCAGCGGACATGTCTCCTTGGATATTTGGTCTGATGGCGTGTACACACCATCGGACCAAAATCCCTTCGGACGGATAGCGCGGTGACGTTGACGCCGTCATGTCAGCAATCCAGGAAGTAAAATACTTCCACACATGCGTCAAATCCATTCGACGCATGCGGGAGATTTATGTCCGCTGGTTAGGCGTACTAACCAGCGGACATGTCCGACGGACAGGTTTCCAGCGGACAAATTTCAAAGCATGCTTTGAAATTTGTCCGCTGGAAAAACATGTCCGCTAGGTCATACACACAATCGGATATATCCGCTGAAACTGGTCAGCAGACCAGTTTCAGCGGACATGTTCGATCGTGTGTACGCGGCCTAAAAGGTGCGGACTTGGGCTTGTCTTATTTGAAACCCCAGGTTTGAATGTTGCCACCGAGAGTGGAGCTGGGGCCGGCACATATACAGTGACCGGGTTGTATTGAAGTCTCCTAGGAGAGAAGACCAGGTATTCTCAGTTACCTCTACAACAGGAGAGGGTGATATTCCTATTTTGCCAGACCCGCGCTTCTACAAGTGAACTGCTTTATCTGGCATATATACTTTAAAGTAATTTAGGACAAGGGTGCTCTCCCCCACTCAAGTTGCTTTCTTGTTTCCCCTTTTCCCCCTGCCTCTCCAGATCCACATTGCGGCCTATGTGAAGAACTCTGGGGTGGGTTCAGTCAGTTAGAGTGGGACCTTGCCAGCTTCTCCGCAACATCGGAAGAAGACTCAGCGAAAGAAATGTTTTTTTTCTTCTTCCCCTTTTTGCTGCTATATTTTGCTGTTGAAACTTGGACTGCCATAACACTAGCGCACTGACTGCTAGGGGGCAGTGTTCTGCAGTGTTCTTACTGAAGATTTGAAATGTACATATTGTGTTTTATTTCTTGCAGCGGAGTAAAAGTATGTTCTAGCACTTATAGCTCCCTGGGAGGAAGGGAGATTTTACCTTCTTCAGGCTTCAGAGGGTGAGGTCTCAATTCCGATCTTGGAGATTGTAAATATATGTATACGATGGATGTATATTGTGGATATGTGTGTTTGTTTCTTTTATATCGCTTATGCAGGTTATTGGACCCACCTACTATGAACACTGCGAAGCATGGGCAGCATAGATAGATAGGGTTGTGTATGTATTGTAATGTCATGTACTGTCTTAGTCTTTGTTTATTATGTTCCAATAAGGTATTATGTGTAAGTGAAAGTTTACCATTGTGTTTCTCTTTTTTCCTATTTGTTTGTCCTGTTAGTAGACATCAGGCTGGCATTCAGGCTTGAATGCTTTGGGACACTGGGGACAGTGTCTATTCAAGTGGGGGGAGTATGTAGTGCCCCCTTGCTCTCATCTAGGTTGATTTGTTCAAATTCGGCAGCTGTCAGCCCTGAATTGTCCTGTGGGTTATTCTGTGCTCCAGAGATGTGGTCTCATCTCTGGGCGGCAGGTGGCGCCAGACGGGTTCAGGCAGATCCGCTTTTCCCCAGCAGCCAATTGGAGGAGCGTTTCCCTCGCAGGGCATGCTGGGGAGGGGTATATCTGTTGCAGACGCCATATTTTAGGGGTTCTTCGCTGGTTCCTGGTTCCAGGTGCGGCACCCGCCTTCAGGGTGTGCGCACATCACAGGTCCCACCACTATGGCCTACCTGGCCGGGGCCCATGTTATTCGGAGTTCCCGACTCTGGGCCCTCATGGCTCAGAGACACTGAAGTGACTTACTGGGGTTCCGCATCTCAAGAGGACAGGATTGAGAGGATATGCTGTATTGCTCTTAAGTACCGGACCTGTGGCAGAGGCCTCTACTAATCTCCTAGAGCCAAGTCGGTGGCAGCGACTTGTTCCTTCTCAGCTTTCTCAGTGACACTCTGGCTGCCAGGTCTAAGTGAGAGGCCTTGTCCAGGTGCACTGCAACACACTCCGGCTGGAGTGGCGACGTGATTGACTTAATTACCGAAAGCAGGACTGCTTTCTCTATCCAAGCCTGACTCTGCGAAGTTACTCTACTTTCATCAACCTTTTCCTATCTACCTCAAGTTGATGTGTTGGTCGTGTTGGACCAGGAAAATAAAGCATTCAGAAAACTTCAGCTACAGGTTGGACATTCGTTACTGCTTTGCTCACTACATCCACCCCTAGACACCACACAGAGGTAACTTAATCCCCTGATCCCAATCTAATCAGTGGCTCCTGAATAGGGTAGCGCTACAGTACTAATTGTCAAGAAAACTATATTTTAGTTGGTTGGAAATTTCCTTGTGGTTTATATGGATTTTAAGCATGTAGGGATTCATTCAAAGTTATTTGTTAATGACGCAACTCAGTATCAGAAATTCTTCCAAGGCAAACTGGCATACAGTAGATTAGTCATTAATATTCTGAAAATTCAATATCACATATAGTAGTAGCACTGCATGAAAAACAAATACACACTTAGTACTAATGATAAAAAGGTACTTACTGGTTTAGCCTGAGCAATGACCAGAAGAACAAGCAAGAAGAGCAAAGAGAGAAGCTTCATGACGACCACACAACAAGTCGCTAAGCTCAAATGAGGCAAAGGTTAGGAAGTTTAAAGGACACCTGGATTACACAGTAGCAAAGGGGCATTCACCTGTTATCTCTCTCTGCACCACACAGCATGTACATGTGAGGGTGAAGGACACATTTTTAGTTCCTGCTTCCATTTGCAATCATGAATCAATCTGTTATTACAATTACCTCAAAAGGGGGTTGCTGCTCATGGCAAAATCGTTTTTTCTTAATTTTACAGTACAGGACACAGGCTCCCACTAAAGAAGACAGTGGGTTATACGGTACCACCTTCAGATGAGAGCACTTACAAAGTTATTAGGACAGTCCAACTAACCCCTCCCACTCCCAGCAATTCTCAGTTTCTTTCTTGTACCCTTAGTTGATGGATAGCCTCTCTGTGCTGAGAGTAGTTATCTGGTTTATAATCCTGATTCTACCAGTAGTTTGAGAAGGCTGTGTTCTGTTTTTGCACAGACAATTTAGTTATCTGCCTTGTTGCATCCAAAGCCACATTCTTGCAGCTTCCTGATTGATTGTCCCTTAGCAGTTCCTTGGGGAACTGTAATCGCACCCTGCTATATAGAAGATGTGGTGTGAGCCTGTAACTTTTGCATTTATCACTTACTCTTGACCCAGCAGTACTGCGGGGTGCAGTTAGCTGCTACACAGTGCTTTCTGGGTACAGGACAGTGGTGATCTACATTGGTGTTCTGTTTAAACTAAAACTGCCCCCACCTACTGGACCTAAATTCACCAGTTTTGGATCTCTAGCCAAGACCAAAAAACCTACTAGGTTCTTTCCCGATTCTACCACTTTTACAGGATGTTCTGTATGAGACTAGGGATCAAGCTGGGTTAATGAAATGGACTTTAGACAATATAGATATAGTAGAAAAAACTATGGATATATTTATTCATAAAAGTAGAAAGTATACAAAAAAAGGAAATGATATACAGAACTTTGTGAAAATAGTAATACAATATCGGTATATTTATTACAGTACATACATAGGAAATATTACATAAAGGTTTACACTAGTGTATGTATGCTAATCGAACAAAAACATACAACACCAGAAATTGTATAAAACCTTTTAGATCCTTAGAACTGGGTTTAATATGCGGAGTGATGGAGGTTGCTTTTACTCGCTTTTACTCAACATGTTTCGCGTTCAACAAATGCTTCATCAGGAGCATAATGATAGATAGGATAAATCTCTGCAGGAATGTATGAAACAAACCGTCGAAAAATTGTTATATGGCTTATACAATGTTGTTACCTGGCCAGCCTGGTAGGCTAGTAACAGGTTGTTTAAAACATCAGAGTATATGGATAGTAGAGACTTCGAGCTAATACACAAAAATTATATGGGTAGTAGACATGTGCATTCGTTTTTGTTAGAATGCATTTTCGTCCGAAAATCTGTTTTTTTCGTTATCGTTTTAACAAACGATGACGAAAGCGCAAGAAACAAAAACCGAAAGATCCGACATAAAAATGCTTTATTTTCGTTTTCGTTGCGGTAACAAATACAGTGAATGAATAGCAATCTGTCTATCGAACCTGATATACACACACACATACGGTACTTTTCGACATTATAGAGAAAAGATTCAACATCATAGAGAAAAGATTCGACATCATAGGGAAAAGATTTGACACTATAGAAATAATAGATTCGACATTACAGAGAATAGATTTCGATTTATGAGAAAAAAGATTCGACATTATAGAGAATAGATTCGACACTATTATTAGTCATACAACATTAGAATTCTTGTAGGCGGAGTATTCGACCGGAAATGTACGATTCGGTGTAAAGTTTCGAAGTTCCGTTGAATATTCTTTTAACCATTCGACAGAAACCAAGTATTATTGGATTTTCGGCGAAAGCTATTTCCCAACAAAAAAACGATTTTCGGGAGTAACTAAATAAATAGATTTTCCAGACGAAAAAAAAAAAAAATATTCCAGTCTGCACATGTCTAAGGCCTCGTACACACAATCAAATCTGTCTGCTGGAAACGGTCTGCTAGACCGTTTCAGCAGACAGATTTGATCGTGTGTATGGGCAAACAGACGGATTTGGCCACCCGACAGATTTCAAAGCATGCTTTGAAATCTGTCGGCTGGGAACCCGTCCACCCGACATGTCTGCTGGTTAGTACGCTAACCAGTAGACATGTCTTCTCGCACACGCGGCAAATGATTTCGACGCATGCGTGGAAGTGTTTTACTTCCTGGTGCGGTGACGTGGCGGCGTCAACGTCACCGCCACATCACCGACACGTCAGCGCGCTGTCTGCTGGCGGGGATTTTGGTTTGCTCGTGTGTACACGCGAGCAAACCAAAAACCCAGCAGACAGATCTGTACGAGGCCTAATGGGTAGAAATTGTTAATGTCTGGCGACAGCGTGTACTCCGAATAAAGTCCCAATATCGAGTCCCGGAGATGGTAGCCAAAAGGTCTGGATAGCTTGTAGGCTTTAATATCCAGCAAGGCATAGAAGTCCGGGTCAAGTGGGAACCAGGCGGAGTAGAGGGTTTCAGGGTCGCACAGACATGTAGCTGCACACAAAGCGTTTGTAAGAAATCACTGGAAAGGATTCTATTTGACAAGGAACAACTACATGAAAAGTCAATACATGCTTTTTTTTATTATTAGTCACAGGCAGAAAGCATACTCTCTAGTAGAAAGGCAAGGTGCCCAAGGCAAAGTCAGCTGTTTTTGGTAGAATTATTTTCGTCCCACCCAGACCTCAGCTTCTAAAGCCAAGTCCTCTATTCAGTTCCCCTGCAAGTCCTGGACATCCAGTCTGGAACTATGTTTTCTTTGCAATGAAGGGGTGCTCCCACTCTTGCAAGTGGGGGGGGGGGGGTAGTCCATTGGCCTTTTTAGTCACCTGGACTCAGGGCCTCCTCCCTGCTTTATGCCCTCAAGAGTTTACAGCCCCTTCAGACTGCCTTGTAGCAGCTTCCTTCTTCTGGCGTGATTGGCCAATCTTAGAGTGGAAGGTTCTAAATACCTTCTTGATGGTTCCTTTTTCCCTCTCTTTTTCTGGATGGAATTGTCAAGTTCTGTAATTACAATTCTTGCAACAAGAGGATTTGACACATCAATGTATATGATTGAGTATTTGCATATTCCAATTTTTCTCATCTACCAGTGGTTCCTGTGGTCGCAGTGGGGGAGCAGCACTTTCTCTTTGCAGCGCTTTCCTTTGGCCTGTCCACAGCCCCAAGGTCTTCACAAAGGTGTTTGTCCCAATCCCCGTGCTGTTGTACCTTCAGGGGAATCCACATTATTAGATACCTGGATGATCTCCTCTTGAAGAAGGATAACCTGCCCAGGTAGCCTATGTGAAGCTGCAGGGTACCAGGTGCTGGAGGCCAATGAAGAGAGGGCTTCCTTTGAGGAGACAGTAGGATCGTCAACAAAAGCTGGGATCAAGAACCAGGTAGGAAGCAGAGCAGACGAAGTCAGGTGGAAACCGAGATCAAACACAAGAAGCAGGCAGAGGATATCCTTTAGACAAGCCAGGGTCGGGGACTGGAGACAGGCTGGGAACAAGATGGATCAGAAACTAGGGATCACAGGAGTAAGGAATCACAGGAAAACAGGAAACAAGCTAAAGATCAATCAGCGACCGAAACGCAACCAGGAAGTAACAGGTTGCGCAGATGACACACTGATGACCCTGTGGGACAAGTTCATGCTGAGGCCTTCCCTTAAATAAGGATTTTTCTTTGACTACTTTGCAAGATTGAGATAGGAGGGCATTCCAGTGATCTCGGTGGCACCAAACTGGCCTGGAAGGACTTGGTATTCAGATGTTACCCATCTCCTGGAAGACACTCTGTGGGCACTTCCAGACCAACTGTACCTGTTGTCTTAAGGACCAATCTACCATCCTGTTATTTCAAGGATCAGTTTACTGTTGTTGGTTTTAACGGTTTAGCTGTGGAAACCCAAGTCCTGACTCCTGAGAGATCGGAGTCTGTCTGACAGTTAATCCTACACTGCATAATGCTGTAAATCAACCTTTCAGAGGGACTATCATTGCACTTAGAAGGCTTACTTTGCATTATGCAAAAAGTTTCACCAACTCCTTTTTTATATATATTCTAGACTGAGAAAGTATTTAAATCTCTGTCTGTTTTATGCAGTGTGCATCGCCTATAGGGGAGATTTAAAACTTTTATTTTTTCAGACAGTCCTCTTTCCAGAAATTTACACTCAAGTCTCTAAACATTGACATGTTATGAGAAATGTTTGACTTCCTCACCTCATTATATCCACATAAATATCAAAAGGGTGGGGTGGAAAATGTGCTTACATCATGATCTTAGTGGCTTAACAATGCAGTTATCATGTATTTCTGGGGGAGTTTTTCTGCTAAGTAAGGACCGCAGCAAGTGCAAGGGATCGTTGCAGACCATGTTCATTCTGGTACAATCAGCACTTTCTAAAACTCTCTTGTAAATTGAGTTACAGTATGACATTTTTGAAACACAAAAGTATGTTATAGTTGACCTTTTGTTAAAATTCCTATTATTTTTTTTATTAAAAAGTAAAAAGGACATAGCATTTTTTTCTATTTTAAGTGCATGCGCAGTAAGTAAAAGCCAATTCACACTAGGGCGACCGTTTCTCTTTTAATGTGCATTGCATTAGGGCAACCTGATCATTTAAATCAGGGGTGGGGAACCTGCGGAAATCATTCCATCCGGCCCCCCGTGCCGCTGAGTGTGTGTCCGCAGAGGTGTCAGAAGGAGCCGATGTTTACCTTGTAGTTCCGGCTTCTTCTGATGCATTCGATATCACTCCGCCTGTGAGAGAAGGTGCCATTCAGATGAAGTAGCGGCTTTCTCTCTACTACAGCCGCTGCTTTCTCTGTACGGCGCCTTCTCTCACATGCAGAGTGCATTTGATATCACTTTGCCTGTGCGCGCTGGGATCAATTAATTTCCACAGTGGCGCCGCAGCCCGCCCACGGAGCCCAGGCCCCAGCAGCCCCACAGAGCCCAGCAGCCCCACAGAGCCCAGCACCGGAACCAAGGATTGAGGTGAGGGATTGCATTGTGCTTTTTGGGGGGGTGAGGGACTGCAGATTGTGTTTTGGGGATTGGGGGAATCGCATTGTGGGGATTGTGTTTTTGTATCTACCATGACACAAAAACGTATACGTCTGGCATGCATTTTTTTCCACATGTCCATTGTGTTTCCTTTGTTCTTTATTTGTAAAAATGGAGTATATAAATAAAGATTATACAAAAACAATGTTTGACCAAATATAACAGGCTAATTTTTAAGTTGATCATTTTGTACGGCCCCCGAATGATGTTACAAAAATCCAAATGGCCCATGGCAGAAAAAAGGTTCCCCACCCCTGATTTAAATGGACTGCAAAATGTGATGCAACAGATCTAAAATGGCACCTGTTGTATTTTTGGTACAGTGCACCTCAAACACACTGAAGTGCGTTACCATGTGATTCAATGCTGTGGAACAAAGTTGCATTTGCTGCCATTCCAAATATAGGGCGCTACAGAAAATCAGGTATTTTATTTTTACACTGTTATTGTATATACAGTATTGATCGCTGTAGAAGCCAGGGTTTCCCAACTAGGGTTTCCCAAAAGGTTGCTAGGAGTTCATTAAGCAATGATCAATTTCTGACTCTCAGATAAGTTTCCACTGACACTATTGTGCATTTTAACTATCTGTAAGGCCACATACACACGATCAGATCAAACTGATGAGACTGGTCCGACAGACCGTTTTCATCGGACCACCGCTAAAGTGGTCTGATGGTCTGATGTGCGTACACACCATCAGTCCAAAATCTTATCGGGCCAGAACACGGTGACGTAGAACACAACGACGTGCTGAAAAAACGAAGTTCAATGCTTCCAAGCATGCGTTGACTTGATTCTGAGCATGCGCAGGTTTTTGGTCCGATGCTTTTGTGTACTAACCATCGTTTTGGTCCGAAGGACAGGTGTCCATCGGACAGATTTTAAAGCAAGTTTTAAAACTTTGGTCCGATGGACAACGGTCCGATGGGCCGTACACACGATCAATTTGGTCCGATGAAACTGGTCTTCAGGCCAGTTTCATCGGACCGGTCTGATCGTGTGTACGCGGCCTAAGAGGGGATTCTTCCCAATGTCCACTACTGTAAGGAGTGTTCTTCTTAGTGATCATCACACTAATGTATCATGAGTTGTAGATATAGTAATTTTTAGCAAGGGTTCCCTGAGTCCGGAAAGCTATTTCAAGGGTTCCTCTGTGTTAAATAGGTTGAGAGAGGCTGGTAAAAGCAATAGTTTTAGCTGTCATGAATGGGTTTCCTATTCATGAACAGCTTGATTATGGTTGTGATTGATGACAGCTAAACAAATGGTACAGGTAGCCAGGTACAATGTGATTGCTGTGGGTAAATCACATATCACAACAGTAAGCAAGCTGTTCATTACTGAAAAGCCATTCATGACAGGTTGTTTACATTGCTATCATGTGATTGCTATGTCCAATCATAGCGATCACATGATACCTGGTTTCCAGTAACAGTAATCTATTGTGTTCAGTGGACACAGTGGTCACAGGAGGAGTGCCCTGTACGTTCCTAACCTGGAAGAGACAGAATCATCTACATATAAGTGACTAAGCCTGCAGCTCCTCCCTGCCGCAGTAAATGTACTTTAAATATACTGTGCCAGGGCGACAAGTGGTTAAAATAGAAATTAAAGGAAAATTGTGTATATAAATATATATGTATTAAAAAATATATATTATACACACCTGTTTGTACAAGTGATCACATGACCTCAGTTCTCAGCTGCATAAGGGACTTGGAGAACTAGGGATGGAGAAACAGCAGGAAACGGATCTTCTCAGTAAATGGCTGTGCATGGGGATGTGTCAGCATAAATCTTATAATTGGAGGAAAAGCAGGCTATTATCCCTGCACAGTGTAGTATGGTTAATCCGCGCTATCCCCAAAGAAAGGGGGTGTGCAATAGTGCAACAAAGTGCAAAAGAAATGCCACCATGTGAAAAAAATATATGTGGATAATACTTGTCCCCACTGGGACAAAATTCCAAATATGACAAAAAGAAGGTGCTGCAATTATTAAAATAGCTTGAATAGTAAACTAGAATAAATGTAATGGAGTGAAAATAATGCGCAACCTAAAAATCGCATTAACAGGCGAGTATAAATGTGTGTGTATATATATATTGTAGTAGTGTGGTACCCCAGGGGTGTGGTGACCCAGGGTTCTCAACAGGACTGAAAAGAAATAGAGGGCGCTAGTAAGTGGATATTACATAGACTAAGTAAATCACCTGTCTAAAGTGGAAATTAGGATAAAGTACAAAGATGATGTAGTTCATGTGCAACATGTACCTGGTAGGTGGTATATATAAATACAACAAAAAATTGTGAATCCTAAATTAAATAACAAGTGGTAAAAATTGAATTAATCACCAGCCTATATATACAATTATGACAAAATATCTTAATGCAATACATTAAATGATCACCAGTGCAGAAGATTGCTCACTCTTGGTGAGATGTAAAGTACAATTGGAAATACAGTGCAATTATTATTCTCTATAGTGCAAAGTCCCATTTATGCCACAACTTATTAACAGTGGAAAATTATTGAAGGCTGACTCATGGATGTGTCTGAATTCCTCCACCATTGAAATAGGGACTCCACCCAAGGTGCTGGGGAGATGCTAAACGCTTACCACAAGGCGAGACCTCTTAATTAAAAGTAGGTCGGGAAAGCAGGACAGGATGAGTGCCTGTTACACTGGGGGGGTAACTGGATCTCAATGGGAACCGTATTTGTTGACCGCGGAGCTCACAGAGTAAAAAATCATAGTGCATTACCTTTATTAAAACATTAAAAATCGCACATACAGCCAAATGGCCTCTTACTAAGGCAGGTGCCTGCCTGGCACTGGGACTGTAGCGTAACGGATACTCTCCGGAGGAGGGATCTCGCCAGGTCACTTGATGCGGCTGGATGCCAGAGGTTTGGGAGGCGCTGAATGGTCTGATGCGTGAGAGAGAGCCAGATGTCGCCGCCGGCATATGTTTCGTACTTAGTACGTCATCAGGGGGACGCTCCCCTGATGACGTACTAAGTACGAAACATATGTCGGCGGCGACATCTGGCTCCGACATTTGTTTCGTACTTAGTACGTCATCAGGGGGACGCCCCCCTGATGACGTACTAAGTACGAAACATATGTCGGCGGCGACAATCTTCAGTTTAGGCTTCCATCAGGTAAAGAGATAAATTGGCCGCTTATCGACTCTGCTACGAAGATCAAATGGGCTCAGCACATAGGGGTTAATTCACCAGGCTCTGGACATGGAAGTTGATCCACAGCAAAAATCCTTCACCCTTAGCGAACCAAAATTATAGCGCTAGACCTCCTCTGTAATGCCCCGTACACATGATCGTAAATTCCGACAGCAAAAGTCCGATGTGAGCTTTTGAACAGAAATTCCCGACCGCGTGTGTGCTCCATTGGACTTTTGCTGTCGGAATTTCCGCCAACAAAAGATTGAGAGCTGGTTCTCAATTTTTCCGACGGAAAAAATTGCTATTGGAAAATCCGATCGTCTGTAGCAATTCCGACACTTAAAATTCCGACGCATGCTCGGAAACAATTTGACGCATGCTCGGAAGCATTGAACTTAATTTTCTCGGCTCATCATAGTGTTGTACATCACTGTGTATTGTACGTCACTGTGTTCTTGACAGACGAAAAATCAGAACTTTTGTGTGACCTTGTGTATGCAAGCAAAGCTTGAGCGGAATTCCATCGGAAAAACCAGCCAAGGTTTTTCCGACAGAAAATACGATCGTGTGTACGTGGCATAACTCTAAACTGGTAACCTGTATAAAAATGTACACCGTCGTCTATGGAGAGTTTTAACCACTTAAGACCCGGACCATTATGCAGGTTAAGGACCTTTCCCCTTTTTTGAGATTCGGCACTGCGTCGCGTTAACTGACAATTGTGTGGTTGTGCGACGTGGCTCCCAAACAACATTGGTGTCCTTTTTTTTCCCACAAATAGAGCTTTCTTTTGGTGGTGTTTGATCAAACAATTTTGAAAAAAAATCAATATTTTTTACTTTTTGCTATAATAAATATCCCACAAAAATATATAAAAAAACATTTTTTTTCCTCAGTTTAGGCCAATACATATCACAATAAGAGTTTATCGATTGGTTTGCGCAAAAATTTATAGCGTTTACAAAATAGGGGATAGTTTTATTGCATTTTTATTTATATTTTTTTTTTTTTACTACTAATGGCGGCAATCAGCGATTTTTGATTTTTTTTTTTTCATGACTGCGACATTATGGCAGACACATCGGACAATTTTGACAAATTTTTGGGACCATTGTCATTTTCACAGCAAAAAGTGCTATAAAAATGCACTGTACTGTATACTGTGAAAATGACAATTGCAGTTTAGGAGTTAACCACTAGGGGGCATTGTAGGGGTTAAGTGTGACCTTATATGTGTTTCTAACTGTAGGGGGGCGGGCGTGTGACGTGTGACGTCATTGATTGTCTTTGCCTATATCAGAGAACAGACGATCAATGACACTGCCACAGTGAAGAAAAGGGAAAGTATGTTTACACACACCTCTCCCCGTTCTTCACCTCCGGTGACCGATCGCGGGACACTGACGGCGATCGGGTCTGCGGGTCCCACGGGTGCGGTCACGGCGCTTAGGACCGGGTTGCGAGCGCGCCGCCGGTGGTGCGCTCACGACCCTACGGCTGGGCTTAAGCAGCGTACACACGACCGGTCAAACCGATGAGAACGGTCTGAAGGACAGTTGTCTTAGGTTAACCGATGAAGATGACTGATGGTCTGATGTGCCTACACACCATCAGTTAAAAAAACGATCGTATCAGAACGCGGTGACGTAAAACAACGACGTGCTGAAAAAAATGAAGTTCAATGCTTCCAAGCATGTGTCGACTTGATTCTGAGCATGCGCAGGTTTTTAACCGATGGTTTTGCATACTAAGGATCGGTTTTAACCTATCGGTTATCAATCCATCGGTTAAATTTTAAAGCAAGTTTGCTTTTTTTTAACCGATGGTTAAATAACCTATGGGGCCCACACATGATCGGTTTTGACCGATGAAAACGGTCCTTCAGACCTATCGTATGTACGCGGCTTTAAAGAGACACGTACAGGTACGTGATTGTGCCCAGCCATGGCATTCTGCCGACATATATAGGCGTGAAGGGGTTCTTAAGTGGTTAAGTATGGTAGTTTGTCGCTATTCCACGAGCATGCACACTTTTAAAGCGTGACATGTTAGGTATTTATTTACTCGGCATAAAATCATCTTTTATACTTTACCAAAAATGTGTTATATATTGTGTTTTTTTGCAATACAATTTATGAAAGTGTATTTTTTCCAAAACATTGCATCAATCATCACTATTTTATTCTCTAGAGCCTCTGCTTAAAAAAAGTACACCAATCCTTACCTGACCACTAGAGCTGCCCGATTCTGGGAAAAATTAGAATCACAATTCTTTTGCTTAGAATGAAGATCACGATTCTCAAACTTTTTTATTTTAAGGCCCCAGACCTTGCGGATGACAGTCCTTAGGCTACCACCCTGAACCTGTCATCTTGCTCCTGCAGCTGACATTCTTATTATTAGGTTGGCTCTCCCTCCCCCTGTGATGACGAGTCCCGGCCCTTAGCACTCTCCTCCTGTAGGTAGCGCTCCCGAGACGGGTGACATGTACAGTGTGGGCGGAGCAGTACCGGTGCTGAGTTGTGGGGGTAGATCAGAACTCCGAGTCTACGGAGAGGAATCCACTGGGAGGAGTGAGACTATAGTGAGTGCGAGAGGGGGACCGCGGTGGTGGGACTTGTAATTCTGCACGGATTAGGATTCCATTGCATGGGATGATGTTACATTGCTGACTGATGTCAGTTCTGGTTGCTGACATCAGTCGGCCATTTGCGTTCCACGCTGGTTCCGACAGTGATACTAAAAATCTAGCTAATCCAGCCTGGAGATTGTGGGGGGTGAATTGAAATTGCGATCTTTAAACGATTAATCGTGCAGCTCTACTGACCACCCTCCGATTCAGTGATGTTCAGGATAGCTTTGGTTGTCCCAGGACTCTCCCTCCTCACTGGCCGAGACAGCAACGGGAGTTGTAAACCACAGCTAGTGAGCCAATGAGTTAGAGAGCAAAGGTGGGGGCAAGCCGCGGCTCTATGTCTCTTATGGACGCATAGAGCAGCGGCTCAGGAGCCAACACGAAGCAGTGCCCCCAGGGCAAGCAGCTTTCTCTGGGGGCACAGCTCGAGAGGAGGAGCACCAGTGGGGGACCCGAAAAGAAAAGGATCGAAGCTGCTCTGTGCAAAAACACTGCAGAGGAGGTACAGTAAGTATATTTATATATGTTTGTTTTTTAAAAAAAGTTAAAAAACAAAGCTTTAGTGCCACTTTAAGCCAACAGAGCACATTCCCCTATTGCATAATTAGAAGAACTTGCTTGCTGCTGCTAGACTTGGATTGGAAATGTTCAATGCAGGCACTGCAGCAGGTCAAGATAAAAAAATTAATCCACTACGAGTTTGCTTAGTGGTTCATATCCTGCCTTGTTTGTATTTGCTGTGATAAGTCTTTGTGTGTCATTTTCAATTAAGATATCACATGCATTTAAAATACGGCTAATGTGTAATATATTATTTAGAGCACACAAAAATACTGATTCCTTTTACATTTAATGACTTTATCACTAATGTACTGCAGATTTTAAATTTTTCCACATACTGCTATTTAAAATTTAATTAGAATGGAAATGCAGAACATTTCCATTCTAAAATCATTCTCAAGTCCTTGATAGAAAACATCTAATGCATTTTAAAAACTTATGCTTAAATGCTAGAGAAAGCTAAGGTGGGTTCTTACCATGCAAATGTGTCCTCTTAGTACAAGCAGAGATTCATTTTTATCAAATTTATTTAACAATGAACTTCTGGAAAGCAGCTAAATACACAGATATAATACATATGCAGTGCCGATCCTGACCTCCCTTGGGCCCTAAGCAAAATTCTGCTAAGGGGCCCTCTACCTGACCCGTGATGCTGTCACCCATAACTCTTCACCAATCCCCTTGGATAGCGCCCAACCACATAAAAGGTACAGACCTAGAGTGGGGATAGGGTGACCTATGGCCCCCAGATTTTAGTATCACCTCACAAGGAGTCAGGACCACAGTACGAGTACACAATGCTCTGCCTGGGGCCCACATCACATACAGCAGTGCCGATCCTCATCCCCTTGGGGACCTAAGCAAAATTACATGTCACATTAAAGTTAAGAAGCGGGAGGGGGGGGGGGCTGCCGAAAATGACATGTCACATTAAAGATTAAATTTGAGAAGCGGGGGGAGGGGGTGTTCTGCTGTCGGAAATGACATCTTACATTAAAGTGAGAAGTGGGAAGTGGGGGGTGCTGACTTCTTACCTCTTCTCCCATGCAGCCAGCGAGTTGCCAAATAGGGTCCAAAAATTACTTCTCACCAGGCGGGGCCTCTGCTAATTTGGGGGCTTTGCGAGGCCCTAAGCGGCTTGCATAGTGAGCCTATAGGGCGGATCGGCCCTGTACATATGTAGCGATACCCCCTTTAGGGGCCGCTGAGTATAATGGGACGCCTGTTCATTTCTGATCCCTGGGTAAGGCACCAACCCTGTTGAGATCCACCCTAAAACTATAACCAGATGTCACCTGGGTAATCACACGAGGGATCAACACACCACTTTTGATGAAGAAAATATTTAGTTTATGTAAGATTCAGATGGGCAATAATATCAGCACAAATCAACGTTTTATTGTACACAAAAGAGTTACATATTACAAAACAAGCAATAAAACATATAACAGTGGCACTTTAACCTCTTATGGACCGCCGCATGTACATTTACGTCGGCAGAATGGGACCGACAGGCACATCAACGTATATATACGTTGGTGCCTTGAGGTGGGTCGGGGGTCCGATCGGGACCCCCCCGGTACATGCGGGGTTCCCCATAGCTGGCCGAGCGATCCGGGATGAGGGGGCGGCTATTCGTTTTTGTCCGCCCCCTCTGGATCGCTCCCAGCCAATCCACACGCTCCCCCCGCCCTGCACTTCCTCCTCCTGTGTAAACACAGGAAGGAGGAAGCGATGTGATCTCTCCCCTCAGCGGTATTTTCAACCACCGCTGAGGAGAGATCACATCGCACAGTAAGTCTGCACAACACTACACTGACACCACACACCTAGGCACATTAACCCCTTCCTATCACCCCTCCCCCCTGTCACAGTGTCACCAATAGCAGTGATCATATATGTACTGATCACTGCATTTAGTGTCAGTGTGACAGGCAGTTAGTGTTAGGTCCAGGGTAGCCCCCGTACCCCCCCATATAAAGTTTTAACCCCTTGATCACCGCCCTAGTTAACCCTTTCACTCCCTATTGCCAGCATCACTAAGCGATCATTTTTCTGATCGCTGTATTAGTGTCGCTGTTCCCGCTAGGTAGCTAATTTATTTTTTATTGCGATTTTTTTTTTACTAAAGACATGTGGCTAAATAAATTTTGGCCTCAATGTTTGACTAAAATTTTGTTTATTTGATTTTTCCTATAACAAAAAGTTAAAAATATTGTTTTTTTTCAAAAATGTCGCTCTATTTTTGTATATAGCGCAAAAAATTTAAATCGCAGAGGCGATCAAATACCACCAAAAGAAAGCTCTATTTGTAGGAAGAAAAGGAAGCAAATTTTGTTTGGGAGCCACGTTGTCCGACCGCGCAATTGTCAGTTAAAGCGACGCAGTGCCGAATCGCAAAAAGGGGCCTGGTCATTTACCTGCATTTTGGTCCGGGTCTTAGGTGGTTAAATAGACCCAGCTTGTCCTGCAGGACAAAATAGTTTAAACGTAGCCCTTGCACTGATAGAATTTTCCCCAAATAAGCAAAAGGAAGAGAGCAAGGGATGTTCGACTAGCTCGCTTGTGGGCTCCCAGTAACCAGAGCAAGGGTTCTGGTAAGCAAAGGGTTTTGGTCAACAAAATGTCCCATATAGAACCTCACACAATGAGGGAGGAACTCGTCTGCCGGCTTGCTGGAGCTATTTACGTTGGTTCCCCTTTAACCATGACAATGGTTGACAATTTTGAAAAAAAGCTATATTTTTTACTTTTTGCTATAATAAACATCCCCAAAAAATAGATAAAACATTTTTTTTCCCCTCAGTTTAGGCCGATACGTATTCTTCTACATATTTTTGGTAAAAAAATATTGCAATAAGCATTTATTGATTGGTTTGCGCAAAAGTTATAGCGTCTACAAAATAGGGGATATTTTATTTATGCCATTTTTAGTAATGTTTTTTTTTACTAGTAATGGCAGCGATCAGTGATTTTTATCATGACTGGGACATTATGGCGGACACATCGGACACTTTTGGCGCTATTTTGAGACCATTCACATTTATACAGTGATCAGTGCTATAAAAATGCACTGATTACTGTGTAAATGTGACTGACAGGGAAGCGGTTAACCAGTAGGGGGCAGGGAAGGGGTTAAGTGTGTCCTAGGGATGTGTTCTAACTGCAATGGGGATGGGCTACTTGTCACACGACACTGATCTCCGCTCCCAATCACAGTGTCCTCTCACTAGGCAGAACAGGGAAATGCTTGTTTACATTAGCATTTCCCCGTTCTTCCTCTTTGTGAGACGATCGCAGGACTCCTAGCAGACTCCCAATCAGCCCACAATCCCAGGCCCTTAAAGGCGACGTATATATAAGTAGATCTGCCAAGCCGTGCCATTCTGCTGACATATATAGTCGTGCAGAGGTCAGCAAGGGGTTAATCACTGCTGTTTTTTTTTTTGGTAAATAACTGTTTCATAATTTGTTATAAAATTAAGAAACCAGGTAATTTTTCTCCTTCATTGATGTGCGCTGATGAGGCGACACTTATGGACACTAATAGGCCACACTGATAGGCACTTTCTGAGGCGGCACTGATGGGCACTGGTAGGTGACACTGATAGGCAGCACTGATCGTGGCACTGATGATGAGTCCCTGATGGGCATTGATGGGTGGCCCTGGTGGGCAAAGCTAGGTGGCGCTGTGGGCACTGGTAGGTGGCACTGGTGGGTACTGATAAAAAAAATAACAAACATGTTATACTTACCTCCACTGTGCAGCTCGTTTTGCACAGAGTCACCCCGAACACCATCCTCTGGGGTCCCTTGGCAGCTCTCGTGGCTCCTCCTTACTTCAGATAACCCCATAGGAGAAGCGCTCTCCCGGGGGTTACCTTACGGGCGTCCTCCTGAGCCCAGCATTCTGCGTCTATAGACACGTATGCCCGACTCGGCCCCCAGCCCCCGGTGTCATTGAATTTGATTGTCAGCAATGGGAGCCAATGGCTGCATCAATAAAAAAGATTTTTCACCTTAATGCAAAGAATACAACCCCTTTAAAGGATAAGGGATTTAAATGTCTTAAAGGATTTAAATGTCTTAAAGAGGACAAAAACTATTATTAAAAAAAAAAAAAGTTCTATTACCTAACTTTCTTATATTTTAAAAAAATAAGGAAGAAAGTCTAACCTGACCAAGGAAGAAAAGGAAGCTGAACCTCCCGCTGCATCCACCAGCATTCCTTTGTTGTTGAAACACCAGCAGACTGCGTTCCTGTGAGGAAACTCTGCAAGACCCCAAAAGATCCACAGAAGGGGTTCCCAGTCTTATTTGTGCCACAGTGCACGGGAGAGGCTGAACCCAGTGGACACTGCCAAAGGCAGAGGTATGGATGTACTGCTACTCTTCACCAGTTCAAGAGGTATGAGGAAAAAAGGAGAATATTGGGGGAGGAGTAATGCCTTAAATTTATGCTATTCACTAGTCATGAAGGAGGAGTTGAGGCGGAGCTCTATCACTTGTATCCTGCCATGGAGGCACCAGGAAAAAATCCTATTGAAAGAGATGGAGGAGGGGGAGGAAAAGATCACATTAGCAACAGTTAAAAAATAGGAAAAGGGCACATTAGCAACAACTATAAAAGAGGAAAATGGCAAAATAGCAACAGTTAAAAAAGAAGAAAAGGGCACACCACTGTCAGAGTAAAAAACAAAACAAAAAAAAACTGCTTTTAAATATATAGAGTAAGCACACCACATAAACAAAATGCTTTAGCAATAAGTTTCAATGAGGCATATACATACAATTATACAGTACTACAGATATCCCCAGTATTCAGGGGCGGACTGACAGCACATGGGGCACCCGGGCAAAAGGAGATAATGGGGCCCCCTGTGTCTCTGCCCATGTGTCTCCCCCCCACGTTCAAGCTGCATCCACACAAATCCTACCTACATATTGCATGCGTTCAAAGAATTTCTCGATGCTATGTTCCAAATAAATATTTATTATAGGAATTAAAGAAAAATAAAATGTACATTAAATTGCAACAATGGTAAATTTTTAAAATTAAGGTTTTCATAAATTAGCATAATATTCCCACATAGCTTTCCAATTGGCTCTTAATTGGTTAGATTGATAGCAGCGCAGCCATTGGCTCCCACTGCTGTCAATCAAATTAATGTCATTGCACGCCAGGGGGTGGGGCTGAGTCATACACTTATCGGGTATGGCCGCCAAGTGTATCACACAGGAGTACACTCGCAAGGTAACCCACTCGGGAGAGAGCTTCCCAGAAGGGGTTAGCTCTTGCGGGGAGGAACCGTGAGAGCCTCCGTGGGTACCCAGAAGATGACGATCGGGGCCACTTTGTGCAAAACAAACTGCACAGAGGAGGTAAGTATAACATGTTTGTTATTAAAAAAAACTGAACCCATAGAACCCCTTTAACTATGAACTATGGCCCTAGAATTGCTCTCACTCTGATGTTCTGGTGGATACTATACATGTATCCATTATTGTTTACATACATATGCTCATCCTACATAACCCTTTTTATATAGAGTGTGTGAAGGGTTTATGGGTGTGTTTTACATTTTTTTTTAAATAATTGTATTTTACTTTAAATCATTTTCACTGATCACCAATGTAAGGGACATTCTTCCCACTGATCACCAATTTAAGGGACATTCTTCCCACGGATCACCAATGTAAGGGACATTCTTCCCACTGATCAACAATGTAAGGGACATTCTTCCCACTGATCACCAATGTAAGGGACATTCTTCCCACTGATCACCAATGTAAGGGACATTCTTCCCACGGATCACCAATGTAAGGGACATTCTTCCCACTGATCACCAATGTAAGGGACATTCTTCCCACTGATCACCAATGTAAGGGACATTCTTCCCACTGATCACCAATGTAAGGGACATTCTTCCCACGGATCACCAATGTAAGGGACATTCTTCCCACTGATCAACAATGTAAGGGACATTCTTCCCACTGATCACCAATGTAAGGGACATTCTTCCCACTGATCACCAATGTAGGGGACATTCTTCCCACTGATCACCAATGTAAGGGACATTCTTCCCACTGATCACCAATGTAAGGGACATTCTCCCCTCTGATCACCAATGTAAGGGACATTCTTCCCACTGATCACCAATGTAAGGGACATTCTTCCCACTGATCACCAATGTAAGGAACATTCTTCCCACTGATCACCAATGTAAGGGACATTCTTCCCACTGATCAACAATGTAAGGGACATTCTTCCCATGTCACCAAGTAAGGACATTCTTCCCACTGATCACCAATGTAAGGGACATTCTTCCCACATCAACAATTAAGGGACATTCTCCCACTGATCACCAATGTAAGGACATTTTTCTCACTGATCACATTAAGGGACATTTCCCACTGATCACCAATGTAAGGGACATTCTTCCCACTGATCACCAATGTAAGGGACATTTTTCTCACTGATCACCAATGTAAGGGACATTCTTCCCACTGATCACCAATGTAAGGGACATTCTTCCCACTGATCACCAATGTAAGGGACATTCTTCCCACTGATCACCAATGTAAGGGACATTCTTCCCACTGATCACCAATGTAAGGGACATTCTTCCCACTGATCACCAATGTAAGGAACATTCTTCCCACTGATCACCAATGTAAGGAACATTCTTCCTACTGATCAACAATGTAAGGATCATTCTTCCCACTGATCACTAATGTAAGGGACATTCTTCCCACTGATCACCAATGTAAGGATCATTCTTCCCACTGATCACTAATGTAAGGGACATTCTTCCCACTGATCACCAATGTAAGGGACATTCTTCCCACTGATCACCAATGTAAGGGACATTCTTCCCACGGATCACCAATTTAAGGGACATTCTTCCCACTGATCACCAATGTAAGGGACATTTTTCCCACGGATCACCAATGTAAGGGACATTCTTCCCACTGATCACCAATGTAAGGGACATTCTTCCCACTGATCACCAATGTAAGGATCATTCTTCCCACTGATCACCAATGTAAGGGACATTCTTTCCACGGATCACCAATGTAAGGGACATTCTTCCCACTGATCACCAATGTAAGGATCATTCTTCCCACTGATCACCAATGTAAGGATCATTCTTCCCACTGATCACCAATGTAAGGAACATTCTTTTATAGGAAAAAATTGTGCATACCATACAAACAAACAACCTCAAGAAAAATAAGCAGAGTTCATAGGTAAGTATTCAACCATTTTCAAGGTGTACTTTATGTAATCCTGCATATCCTGGCTTTTCATCAGCTTGATTTGGTATCGCTTTCTAATCAAATACAATGTATTGCTGAGATTAGCTCTTTCATGCACCTTTTGTAATCCTTCCCATTTTTCTGTAGCGCTACCCCCTCAGGAGCCGCTGGTTAGATGTGGGCTCAGCATAAGTTAAGTTACTGGCTGCCAGGCCTCTCCCACAGGCCTGGCAGCCAGAGTGTCACTGAGAATGCTGAGAAGGAACAAGTCTCTGCCACGACTTGGCTCTAATAAATTAGTAAAGGCCTCTGCCACAGGTCCGATACTTGAGAGCAATAGAGCGTATCCTTTCAGTCAAGTCCTTTTGAAGTAGGGGGACCTAGTAAGTCACTGGGGCCCCTCGGTAACTCAGTTGCTCTGAGCCATGAGAGCCCAGAGTAGGGAACTCCGCGTAGCACGGGCCCCAGCCAGGTAGGCCATAGTGGTGGGGCCCGTGATGTGCGCACACCCCGAAGATGGGTGCCGCACCTGGAACCAGGAACTCGCGAAAGAACCCTGAAAAATGGCGTCTGTCACAGATATATCCTCCCCCAGCATGCCCCGCGGGGGAAACACTCCTCCAATTGGCTGTAGGGAAAAGTGTCTCTGCCTGAATCCCTCTGGCTCCACCTGCCACCCAGAGATGGAATTGCATCCCTGGGGCACAGAATAACCCACAGGATAATTCAGGGCTGACAGCAGCCCAATTTAAAGCGGAGCTCCACCCATATAAACAACATTTTGCCATGTTGTTTAAAAAAAAAAAAAAAAAAAACCTGAAAAAAAAAAAAAAAATACTCACCCGAAATAGCTGTTGCTATGCGGAAGTCCGTAATCTGCCTCACCTGCACCGCGGTCCGATTTCTTCTTCTCCTTCTCCTTGTGAATGGGCGCGCTGCTTTCTGGGAACTGTGTGTGTTCTCAGAGAGCAGCGCGCCCATTCACAAGCCAGCGTGAGACTCGCGCAGGCACAGTAGGAAACGGGCAGTGAAGCCGTACGGCTTCACTGCCTGTTTCCCATAGTGTGAATGGCGGCGCGGGACTCGGAGCGATCGCGGGACCGGCATTGGGGGGGCCATCAGCGCGGGCACCTAGGACAGGTAAGTGTCCTATTTAAAGTCAGCAGCTACACTGTTAGTAGCTGCTGACTTTAAAAAAAAATGTTTTCGCGGCTGGAGCTCCGCTTTAACACAAATCAACCTGGGTGAGGGCAAACAAGTCTTTCACCCTACTAAATTTACAAATAGCGTCCCTTCTGAAAGTAAGGGGGCACTACATACTCCCCTCACTTGAAATGACACTGTCCCCAGTGTCCTAAGGCATTCAAGCCTGAATGCCAGCCTGATGTCTGCTAACAGTAAAGAAAAGTAGGAAAAGGAGACATAAATGTAAACTTTAAATTACGAATAGTACTTATTTAAATATTAAAGTACAAACCATGACATCACAAGACATTACAATGACATACACAACCCTATCTATCTATCTATGCCGCCCCTGCTCCGACAGTGTTGATAGTAGGTGGGTCCAATAACCTGCATAGGAAATATAAAAGGAAACACACATACAAAATATACACTCTTATATACATATATTTACAATCTCCCAGATCGGAATTGAGACTTCACCCTCCAGTCAGAGTGTGAAATTTCCCTTCCTTCCAGGGAGCTATCAGTAAGAGCGAGCCGTTTCTTTACTCTGTTGCAGAATATAGAACGAGTAAAAAAAAAATAAAAATACATTACAGTTCTGCAAGAAAAGAATAACGTTGCAGAACACCGCCCCTAGCGGTCAGTGCGCTGATACTATACGGCAGTCCAAGTTCAATGAAAAGACACAGCAGCGAAAAGGAAATAAATAAAGAATAAAACATTTCCTTCACAAAGTCTTCTTTCGATGCTGTGAAGAAGTTGGCAAGGCCCACTCTAACTGACTGAACCCACCCCCCAGAGTTCTTCACATATGCACCAATGTGGATCCGGAGAGGCAAGGAAAAAAAGGATGAAAAACAACTTGAGTGGGGCAAGAACCCTTGTCCAGAACTTCTTAAAAACAAGTAGGTCAGGCAAAGTAGGCATCAGACCTACTTTTAAAACCACGGGTCTGGCAGAGAAACACTGTTGCCATGAGCAGTTGTGGAAGTCACAGCAAAAGTCTGGTCTTCTTTCCCGGGGCATCTCAGGACCACCTGATGACTCCCGAGGAGCTTCAGCGGGGTGGCTTCACAGTGAAAAGGTAGGCACGGCATCTGTGGCACCGGGCAAAGGGCAGCAAACGTATGGCCAGCTCCGTACACCGAAGGCAGGTCAGTCCAAGGCCCTCCGATCCTCCACTGGAGAACAGCACGAATTGTCTTTCTGTAGATATCCGGATCCCCGTATCAGTGAGGGGTACCCCGGATGAGGCAAACATGGTGGAGGTCCCCGGTGAAGTCATGGGTGGTCTCAACCGTTGAGAAGCGGCGAGGGGGAAATCAGGAACGGACATCTCGCACGTGGTACTTCTCTCTCTTTCTCTAGCGCACGGCAACTGGAGGTTTGGCGCGAAGATGGGCGTTAACTTCCTCACTTTGGCGCAAAACTTTATCTTACGTCTCATGCAGGGGTGGGTGACTCCCCCTAATTGAAGGATTTGCCTGGGCACGTTTCAGACGCGTGCTTCACCGCACGTACGCCCAGGCCTAGTTACTCGAAGTTCGCACAGTTCAATACACAATATTTCTGCACTCACAAATAAAGTACTCACAGTTTGTTGCTATAGGTAACAGCCAAATCCCGGACGAGCCCCCACGTGTGGCGCGACCCCCTCAGGAGCCACTGGTTTGATGTAGGATCGGCATAAGTTAAGTTACCTTTGATGTGTCTAGGGAAATTGATGGTAGCAACTTGTGAGAGCAGTAACAGAATGTCCAAGCTAAGAGTTGACGTTTTCTAAGTGCTTTATTTTCAGTCCAACATCGACCAATAGTCAACCTGAGGTAGACAGGATAGGTTGGTGAAGAGAATAACTTTGCAGAGTCAGGCTATGGATAACTAGCAGAAACAGTCCTGCTTCCAGAGTATATTCTTTTCTCCCGTCACCACTCCCACCGGAGTGGGTGCAGTGTACCTGGACAGGCCTCTCCCACAGGCCTGGCAGCCAGAGTGTCAATTGGCGGCTGGGGAAAAGTGGCTCTGCCTGAATTCCTCTGGTGACACCTGCCGCCCAGAGATGGAATTGCATCCCTGGAGCAAAGAATAACCCACAGGATATTTCAGGGCTGACAGCTGCCCAATTTAACACAAATCAACCTGGGTGAGAGAAAATAAGTCTCTCACCCCACTAAATTTACAAATAGCGTCTCTTCTTAAAGTAAAGGGGCGCTACATTTCTTTAGCAGTTTCACACTTACATATACGTATGATTTGATCATCTTCTATGCAAAGAGAGTTTGTGCTCTGAGCTGTTTTGCCTTGCTCTATCCACTTATCTGAACGGTGTTGATTTAATTTATACATTTCCACATACTTTTTCTTATTAGCAACATTTTCATCTTGAATTTGCAAGATTGGTCATTTTGTCAGATTTGCATATGAAATCTTTGTTGCAGTTGTGTTACTGCCTATTTTTTTATTATTATTTTGCAATCTTCTTTCTGTTGCTGTATCTTGCACTTATTTGCTTTAGCTGACAGGGTTCTCAGCTTTTCTCTGGGTGCACAGTGTGCATGGGCTTTGCTGCTTAACCACATACACGAGACAGGAAATTTTATTATACAGAGAAAAGACATCCGTCGTAAGTACAAATGTGTGCCGTCGTATCTATGCGCCGATTCTTCAAGCTAGATACGTCGTACCTCGGAGTGCTGGAGGTGCTCCTTCTCGCCGGCTGATGCCAAACATATCTTCTGGGAATGCCCGCAAATAAAAGTATTTCGAGAGGGGGTGGTTTCTTGCCTGAAGGACATTCTGCATGTGCCTGTTCCGCTGTCAGTGCGGGTGTGTCTTCTGGGCTTAGTGGAGGAAGTGGTCCCCTCCAGGGCCCTTAGAACATTGCTGAACATACTACTGTTCTATGGGAGGAAGGCCATATTACTTAAGTGGAAATGAGGACTGAGTTATGGGGTTATGGGACGGATATGCCTATGCCGGCGTATAGTGGGTGCATAGTTACGCTGGACGCATCTGGCGTTCCCATTTTAAATATGCAAATGAGGACCAGGGAACGGACGCCGTAAAAAATTTCGTTGTGTACGCCGTTTACGTAGTACGTGAATAGAGCTGGGCGTAGGTTAGGTTCACGTCGAAGGCAGTAATTTCGACATGACTGTGAGCATGTGCACTGGGATGCGTCCAAGATACGACGCATGCGCCGTTCGTTTTTAGTACTTGTTTGAAGCTCAGCCCATCATTTGCATGGGGTCACGCTTCATTTAAATGTACAACGCCCACTTCCACCTACTTTTACTTACATCGGCTTACGCCGATGACTATACGCTACGCCGGCGCAACGTAAGAAGAATTTGCTTTGTGAATTCCATGCTTGCCTCTCAACGTTGCGTCGGCGTAGCGTAAAGAAGATACGCTATGCCTGCATAAAGATGTGCCGATGTATGTGAGTCTACCCCATAGTGTTTACCATAGAGCAGCTACAAACTTATAAACACTGCCATCTACTGGCTGAAGAATATATCGCTACTGAATACTGGCATTGATGTAGTTGTTGCATAAAATATTCCAACAATCCCCCTAGTTATCAGTGGAGTTTTGTTTTAGATCTCAATTCTCAGACTTCATGATGGGTTTAGTGAAAGCCACGCAAACTACATCCAAATATATCCCAACTGAGCAACTGGAGACTTTAGTGACCACCAATGTGAGGAAACGCTATTTTAGGATAAATACGAATAATGCATGTGGGCTCCCAAAGTATTTGACACCTAGGGCTATTCTATCTAAAAAAGTATTTTCTGTTATAATAATGACATTAACAAATATTAATAGTGGCCATAAAAGACATGCAGTTAGTGAAAATTGTAGTATTCCCCCACATTGGTGGTCTATGGAAGCATTTCACTAAGCGATTGGAATGTGAGGAAACGCTTGGATAAGGGTCTGGTATGGATTTTGGGGGGCCCCTTCATGCTGTTTTTTCAGGGTATGGGGGTTCCCCTTAAAATCCATAGCAGACCCTAGGGCCTGGTATGCTTTTGGAGGGGGAACCCATGCCGTTTTTTTAATTAAAATTTGGCGTGGAGTTCCCCCTCAAGATTCATACCATACACAGTGCCTGGTACTGGCAGGGATCCAAGTCGGATCCCTGTTCAATATCGTGCCGCGGCTAAACGCAAACGCAGCTGATCGTTGTGTCTGGAGTCTTGAATTCCAGCAGAAAACAAACATGCTTTTAACTGCCGTCCGTGTGAAAGGGGCCTTACAGAGGGCCACATTCGGCCCTCGGGCCACAGTTTGGAGACAAGTGTTTTAGAGAGTTGGGGAAGATGCCAGAAGAGAGGGAGAGATTAATGATATGACTTAGAGAAAATATATAATAGAGCCAGAGGATAACAGAAAAAAAAATATGCAGAAGACAAAGTGAGAAAAGAAGACGTTAAAATAGTTAGTTACCCACAGTGACCAATTAGATTTCATCTTTTTATGTCTGTAAAATGAAACAACTTTCACTTCTCTTTCGGAAAAGAAATACATATTGATATGAAGAATAAATCTAGGGAAACGTTCTCAGCCTTCCTTGTGATTGTATGTAGACAGCGCACAGTAATAGCCGCATCATTTGCGATGTGCACAGTCCAGTCAGCGTGCCAGCCACTTACTCCCGCCTCCAACTTCCGCCAACCAACACATGGCTCGCGTAACTTCACCACACTCACTCGAAGACTCACTGAGAATCTCCTCCCCTATGGGGTTCGGAAACAAATTAGGACAGGGCTGACTGACGTCCCAACCTCACAACCCCACTAGCAATGCTGCCCATTAAACCCCGCCCAATTCATATTCCTATCCAATCATCGCGCAAGCTTCCTGACAGCGGAGAAAGCGATTAGAACGGCGCACTCTAAAATTGCAGTTAGTGGCATTGAAAACTTTAGCCAATCGGCGCCCTGTCCGGGGGTGCGGCGGAACGCTGATTGGGCCGGGTGGGTGGGGTCTGTCATTGGCAGCTGGGTGCTGAGAGTCTGGTAGGGAGTGAGTGGCCGCCCGAGGCTCGCAGCCCCCGGCCAGGCCAACCTATGGAGCTCGAGAACATAGTAGCCAACACCGTGCTGCTAAAAGCCAGGGAAGGTGAGTGTGTGCGGGGGTGGAGGAGGGCTCGGGAAACTTCTATGGGGCTCACTAAGTGACAGGCGAGACTCTATTGTATGTATGTGTGTGAGTGGGAATGTCAGCATGGGTGCCTGCCTGCCTGCAATAGGTTTTATAGAGCAATATTAGGATCATCATATAATGGATCATCATACAGGATCACTAGGCTGCAGAGGTTTGATGGGGGTGAAGGTGTAGTGACAGATGTGTGTCATGCCATGGATGAGATATCAGCTGGGAGATGTTCTGCTGGATCTTCTTCCTTGATCGCCCTATGTCTGGGACTGGGGGACATCTCATTAGACACATCACAAGGATGCGCTATTAGGGGGGAGCCAAGTCATTTGGGCCAAATTAATTTCACACTCAAAGTTTGCAGAGAAAAGACTCAATTCTTCACTATGAGCTGCTTCCGACAAATTTGGGGGGGTGGGGGGGGGTATATATATATATATATTTTCTTTTAGGGGATGTTTTTGTCGCTGTATTTAGGGTAGTATAGTTTATTTAATATTATTGTTGTGTGTGTTTTTTTTTTTTGGTTTTGATCTTTTGTGTTTATTTTGCTTTTTTGTTTTGTCTGCTTATGTTTATTTTTTTTTGTAAAGAGAGAAAAAAAAATCTGAAATAATTGAGACTTCTTGCCACACAGTCCGAAAATCGAATGACAGATCATGTGTTTGTTTTTATTTTTGCATGCAAGTCGCATCAAAAATAGAGGGGTTACTAAAGCGTCAAATTCTCGTACGACAGAATAAAAAATCAGAAGTGATGTCATGTGTTGTAGTATATTTCTATTGTATTTTCAGACAACACCTGTACTGATCAAATTAGGGTTGTCCCGATACCACTTTTTTAGGACCGAGTACAAGTACCGATACTTTTTTTTCAAGTACTCGCCGATACCGAATACCGATACTTTTTTTAAATGTGTCCCCAAATGCAGCCATGTCCCCCACATATGCAGCCATGTCCCATTTAAGGCATCGGGGGCATTTGCGGAAGTACAAGTACTGGTATCGGGACAACCCTAGATCAAATGAAAATCGTACGATCTGGTATCGTACGAGTATTTTTTGTTTTTGTCCAATCCGATAAGATCGGATGAACTGTCACAATTGATTCTTTAAAAAGCTCTGTACTAATGATAATTGTACGATCGCTTCGATAGCGGTATTTTTTTTGTCCGTTTTTTTTTTTTCTTCTTTTTTTTTTTTTTTTTGGATCGTGTGCACGGGCCAAAACGATGGGTGTTTTTTGTGGCATAAGAACAGGTAAAAAAAGCTACTTTAACCACTTAAGACCCGGACCTTTAGGCAGCTAAAGGACCCAGCCAGGTTTTGCGATTCGGCACTGCGTCGCTTTAACTGACAAGTGCGTGGTCGTGCGACGTGGCTCCCGAACAAAATCGGCGTCCTTTTTTTTCCCCCCACAAATAGAGCTTTCTTTTGGTGGTATTTGATCACCTCTGCGGTTTTTATTTTTTGCGCGATAAACAAAAATAGAGCGACAATTTTGAAAAAAAATTCAATATTTTTTGCTATAATAAATATCCACCAAATATATATATATATATATATATATATATATATATATATATATATATATATATATATATATATATATATATATATATATATTATATATAAAAAAAAAAAAAAATTTTTTTTTTCCTCAGTTTAGGCCGATACGTATTCTTCTACCTATTTTTGGTAAAAACAATCGCAATAAGCGTTTATCGGTTGGTTTGCGCAAAATTTATAGTGTTTACAAAATAGGGGATAGTTTTATTGCATTTTTATGAAAAAAAAATTTTTGACTGCGACATTATGGCGGACACTTCGTACAATTTTGACATTTTTGGGACCATTGTCATTTTCACAGCAAAAAATGCATTTAAAATACATTGTTTACTGTGAAAATTCTAATTGCAGTTTGGGAGTTAACTACTAGGGGGCGCTGAAGGGGTTATGTGTGACCTAATTTGTGTTACTAACTGTAGGGGGGTGTGGCTGTAGGTGTGACGTCATTGATTGTGATTCCCTATGTAAGGGAACACACAATCAATGCAGGCGCCACAGCGAATAACGGGGAAGCTTTGTTTACACATGGCTCTCCCCGTTCTTTAGCTCCGGGGACCGATCGCGGGACTCCAGCGATGATCGGGTCTGCGAGTCCCACGCGATTCCATTCTGCCGACGTATATCAGCGTGAAGGGGTCCTTAAGTGGTTAAAGTGATGCTACAGTCAGATTTATTTTTAATAAAATACGTTTTAAACATGTCTAAATATAAGTGGAATAATGTACAATGGGAAAAAGAAGTATTGAACACGTCGCCTATCTTTTCTATCTAGGTAAATCTATTTCTAAAGGTGCTATTGACATGAAATGTTCAACAAGTGTCGATAACAACTAGAGCTGGGCTTGGGCATTTTCGAAATCCCGCCAGGAAGCCGAAACTAATCAGTCTGTGAGACATTTCCCACTCGGCGGCAGCACAAATCAGGAAATGTCTCACTGCCTATGATTACCGCTGTGAAGTGTCGGCTTCCTGGTGGGATCACCAAAAAAATGCCAGAGCCCATCTCTAGTAACAATCCATACATACAAAGACACCAAAACAAATAAGTTCAGAAATGATGTTATGTGTAATAAAATGGAATGACACAGGGAAAAAGTGTTGAACAAGCCAACTGAAATTTATTTAATACTTGGTACAACATCCTTTGTTGGTAATGATGGTTTTAAGACGCCTCCTGTATGGAGAAACTAGTCGCATGTATCACTCGGGTGTGAATTTGGCCCATTCTTCTACACAAACAGTCTTCACATCTTGAAGGTTCTGTGGGCCTCTTCTATGAACTTTGAGCTTTAGTTCTTTCCATTGGTTTTTCTATTGGATTCAAATCAGGCGATTGGCTGGGCCATTCTAGCAGCTTTATTTTTATTTTTTCTTTAAGACCAATTGAGAGTTTCCTTTGCTTTGTGTTTGGGATCATTGTCTTTCTTGCTGAAATGTCCACCCTCGTTTCATCTTTATCACCCTGGTAGATGGCAGCAGATTTTTTTATCAAGAATGTCTTGGTACATTTTCCTATTCATCCTTCCTTCAATGATATGAAGTTTTCCAGAACTGTATGCTAAAAACAACCTTACACCATTATGTTTCCACCTCCAAACTTCACTGTTGGTATGGGGGTGTTTTTGGGGTGATGTGCAGTGCCATTTGACCACCAAACATGGTGTGTATTATGGTATCCAAAGAGTTCAATTTTGGTCTCCTCTGACCAGACTATATTCTCCCAGTATTTCACAGGCTTGTCTAAATGTTGTGCAGCAAACTTAAAACGAGTCTTGCCTTGTGAGCGTGCATAGAGGCCATGGCGGTTGAGGGCCTTGCTTATTGTTTTCTTTGAAACAATTGTACCTGCTAATTCCAGGTCTTCCTGAAGCTCTCCACAATTGGTCCTTGGCTCTTGAACAACTCTTCTGGTATATATTTTTTTTTTCCACTCCTCTGTCCAGAAGTCTTGCGAGGAGCACCTGGTTGTGGCTGGTTTATGGTGAAATTATGTTCTTTCCACTTCCGTATTATGGCTCCAACAGTATTCACTGGAACATTTAGAAGTTTAGAAATCCTTCTGTAACCAATGCCATCAGTATGTTTTGCAACATTAAGGTTGCGAAGGTCTGTAGAGAGCTTTTTAATTTTAACCATCATGAGATGTTTCTTGTGTGGCACCTTGGACTTTTTTATTTTTTATTTTTTTTAGGCCATCAGTTGAGACTGAACCAGCTGAATGAATGAATGAAAAACTTATATAGCGCGGCACATGCAAACTGAATCGCCTCTGGGCGCTTGTTGTTCCTGATATTAATTTGCACTGACAAGGGGCAGGATTGCTTTCTAAATACTGAGCTGCACGTTTCTGGACAAAATGAGAGTCACGATTTTTATTTCTTTTTTTGCTTAGAATAAAGATCACGATTGTCGCTGCGTAAAATCTTTCACGTTATACAAAAAATATATAATTTTTTTTTTAATTCATTCAAAAAATTGCATTTGAAAGACCACTGTGCAAATACAGTGTGACAAAACATTGCAACAACCACCATTTTATTCTCTAGGGGGTCTCTACTAGAAAAAAAAATGTGTGTGTTCTAAGTAATTTTCTAGAAAAAAATAATGATTTTAACTTGAAATCAACAAATGTCAGCCCACTTTCCACAGAAGCGAGCGCATACGTGAGTAGCGCCCGCATATGAAAACGGTGTTCAAACCACAAATGTGAGGTATCGTCGCGATCGTTAAAGCGAGAGCAATAATTATAGCCCTAGACCTTCTCTGCAACTCAAACGTGCAACCTGTAGAATTTTTTTTAAACGGCGCCTATGGAGATTTTAAAGGGAAAAAGTTTGTCGCCATTCCACAAGCGGACGCAATTTTGAAATGTGACATGTTGGGTATCAATTTACTTGGCGTAACATTATCTTTCACAATATAAAAAAATAAACAATTGGGCTAACTTTACTGGTGTCTTATTTTTTTTAATTAAAAAAGTATATTTTTTCCCAAAAAAGTGCACTTGTAAGACCGCTGCGCATATATGGTGCGACAGAAAGTATTGCAATGACCGCCATTTTATTCTCTAGGGTGTTAGAATAAAAAAATATATATATATATATATATATATATATATATATATATATATATATATATATATATATATATATATATATATATAATGTTTGGGGGTTGTAATTAGAGGGGAAGCACCATTCGAATTGCTGGTTATCTTGTCATACCCATGGCCACCACCATGGTGCCAGATCACAGAAAGAAAACATAGGCCTGCAGAAGGCCGCAAAGCCGCTTCCTCATTTACCAGCCGGCGCGGCCTGACACGATTACGAGCGCACGAAGACACAGAGTGCCCCGGGCAACAGGTTGCAAATTCTAGTCGCAATGGCGACCTGGCGCCCGGGGTTCGTCGAACCCTGACCGCCCGCATATGTGAGGTATCGCCGCGATTAGTAGAACGAGAGCAATAATTCTAGCCCTAGACCTTCTCTGTAACTCAAAACATGCAACCTGTAGAATTTTTACTCGGCGTAACAATATCTTTCACAATATAAAAAAAAATTGGGCTAACTTTACTGTTATCTTATTTTTTTATTAAAAAAAGTGTATTTTTTTTCCCCAAAAAAAAGTGCGCTTGTAAAACCGCTGCGCAAATACGGTGTGACAAAGTATTGCAACGACCGCCATTTATTCTCTAGGGTGTTGGAATAAAAAATATATATAATGTTTGGGGGTTCTAATTAGAGGGAAGGAGATAAAAAACACATTTGAACTGCTGTTTTGCTACTTGTAATAGGACTACTTGTAATGCCAACGACCAACACAAGATGGTGTCATATCACAGAAGGAAGCTTAGGCCTGCAGAAGGCCGCAAAGCCAAGGCCTCAATTGCCGGCCCGCGCCGGCCGGTATTTGAGGGCCTGGTTTGCTGCCTTCTGCAGGCCTAAGCTTCCTTCTGTGAAGGCCGCAAAGCCGCAGCCTCAATTACCGTTGATCGAGGCAGGCCCGCGCCGGCCTGTAATTGAGGCCGCTGCTTTGCGGCCTTCTGCAGGCCTAAGCTTCCCCGGGTGCCAGGCCACAATTTCTTGTCGCAATTGCGACCAGGCATCCGGATTTTGTCAAGGCCTGCTCTAACGTATGGGTTGTTATCAACGTGGTTAAAATTTCATGTCAATGGCACCTTTAGAAATCCTGGGAAAATTATGATCTGTGTAATACTTATTTTACCTGCTATACCTTTTTATTTTTTATTTATTTTTTATATCACTCTTTGTTTTTGTTTCTCAAATGCAAGATTTGTTTCTGTGATTCTCTGATTTCCTGTGCTGGGGTGGCTGTTCCCCCCCCCCCCCCCCCCATGCCCCTTTCCTGTGTATGTGAATGTAGCCACCCTGTCTTGTTTGCTTCTGAGATAGACTACACACCTACCTGCAGATGCATTCAGTTCTATGGGAATTGTTCTACACATAGAGAAGCAGAGAGTGTGTCCAGAAATAACAGAAATAACAGCTCTCCTCGCTCTACACTAGTAGCTGTGAAATGCATCGCTGGAGGACAGAAAAGATACCTGAAAACAACGGTAGGAGATATGTGAAAAAAGAAAAGTCACGTTCATTTCACAAAACATTGTCATAAATGATGAATTAGTGAAGTCAGTGTGCAGTCAGACACCGAGAGAGCAGGACGCTCTCAAACGAGTCACTCTCTCAGGGATAGCGCAGGGTCCTCCCACTGTGCGGCTCCAGGCCTCACAGACAGGCAGGCAGGGTTTCCATCTCCCTGTCATCCATCCACCTGCCATCCACCTGCCTCCTGCCACCGGCCACTCGGACTAGCTGCTCTCCCCCCTCCTGGACTTCCACAGGCCTTCCCCCGGTGCACCTGACCCGGTAAGCCACTTCTTGGGAGCTGCAGGCGGCCGTCCTTCTCAGGACAAGCCACAGCAGCTTCCCCCAATCCCCACGGCTTTTCCCCGCTCCTCACCCCCATACCTCTACCCACGCTCGGGCGTCCTGTCCGCCAGCCATCCCCACAAGCCACCGCTACCCTCGGGCGCGGTGTTTTTTTTTTTCCCTCCGCGCCGATCAGTGGAGATTCGCGGCAGCCGCGACTCAGGAAAGGCCGCGGCTTCACCCGCGGCCTAGCGGCGCGCCGCTCTCCACCTCCCAATCAGCCGGCACCACCTTATCAATCGGGCCACAAAGCCCCCCCCCCCCCTACCCCAGCAGAGCCCCCTGGCCCTCTGATCATTTCCCTTAGCCCCCCAGGCACCACTCAGCCTGGTACCCCCCAGCCTGGATCCTGCTGCCAGGTCGGCGGCCATCTTCCTCCACCCAGCCCTATCACTCTCAAATTCACCTTAACTTGATCCAGGGCTAAACCCGATCGCCTCTTAGGGGTCAGGAAGGAATTTTTTCCCCTACCACAGCATATTGGCGCAGCGTGGTTAGGTTTTTTTTGCCTTCCTCTGGACCAAGCCTAGGATCAGAGGATTCAGTTATCCTTGTGAATCCACCCCACCCCCCCCCCCCCGCCCTTGGTTCCACGGCGGCCATGGTTAATCGGCAATACTCGGCGGAGATCATTTGGGATCTGGGTCGATTTGCCGCAATTCTGCCGGCCGCCACCAAAAAAGCCCTAAGAAATCTGCGACTTTTGAGGATCGATCGACGATCGACTGCCAGAAATCGCAGCCATTTACCCCAGCCTAAGCACATATCATGTGCTTAGATCGGCAGTAAAACACCAATTAGAAATCCATGATTTCTTATTGCAACATGACTTAGACTGCCTCTTTATTACAGAGAGCTGGCTCACAGCCGACTGTAACACCATTTTAGGAGAATTGGTGCCAGAAAACTACCGTATTATAACGGAAAACAGAATAGGGCAAAGAGGAGGAGGACTGGCGGTGATCCATAAGACGCGTCTTGCGATCACAAAACCAAGCCTCCAAAACCCTCTTCCATTTATGGAAACCCTTACTCTTCAACTGCAAGTAAACGGCCAGGAGACCGTCCGGATTCTACTCTGCTATAGGCCACCCGGCCCCAAGTCGCAGCTTCTCCCATCTTTGACGGACTTTGTCTCCACCTATACCCTGAATAGCAAACACCTTTTGCTGCTCGGGGACTTCAACCTCTGGGCCAACTCCCCGCAAGACCCCATTGCTGACGCCTGCATCGACCACCTGGAAGGATTAGGGCTTCAGCAACTAGTATGTGGGCCCACACATGCTTCAGGTCATACGCTCGATCTTATTTTCAGACAAGATCTGGAAATAAAATTTTTGGATAATGAACCATTGCCATGGACAGATCACCATGCAATTAAATTCATTATTTCCGAATTCCCCCCCTTAACAAAAACATCAAATCCAGTGACAACACACTGGACCAGATGTCAGAAGAAGCTCCACTCGGAACTCTTCAAAGCCACGTTAGGGGAAAAAATAAACAAAATTCAGCCGCACCAAACAGCGGAAGAAACACTGGAGGCCATAAACACAGCACTATTGCAGTCAGCTGACTTGATAGCGCCGAAACAGCTGGCGTTACTGAAGCAAGAGCGTAGAAGGGCAGAAGCAGCCTGGAAAAGAAGCTCTTCAGATGAGAACCTCGCGATTTACAAGGCAATAACCAGAAAATACTACAAGCAAATCTTCGAAGCCAAGAAAAACTATTTTTCTGAGGCTATCAACGGTGCCCTAAATCGCCCCCGCGAACTCTTCAAGCTGGTCACTCAGACCATGAATCCAGGATGTCTTGAAGCCCCCAACTTGGATACACAAGAATTTTGCGATGAGTTGTCGGATTGCTTCATTAACAAAATCGAGGCTATCCGGCAAAGCATTCAGCAGAACAATTGCTCTCCCAGCCCCCCCCGTAGTCATTTACAGAGCACCGGCAGCAATTCACCTCAGTTAGGTGAGTTCATGCTGGAACCCATCTCTATTCAGACCACTAAAAATATCATCGGCGCTCTGCGCAACAGCACTGCGCCAAACGATATTATCCCCACCAAACTGCTGAAGGAATGCGCCGACATCCTGGCACCTCCTGTCACGCAGCTTATCAACCAATCCTTCAGGGAGGGCATAATGCCCTCCCAGTTGAAGGAGGGCTTCATTCAACCCATCTTGAAGAAAGCCACCCTGGATCCTAAGGATCCACTCAACTGGCGCCCCATAACATGCCTAAATGTTCTCTCCAAGGTAATGGAGAAAGCAGTGGTACAGCAGCTGCAACAGCATCTAGATACCCACAACTTACTCGATCCATTGCAATCAGGATTCCGTCCCGGACACGGGACAGAATCAGCATTGCTTAAGATATGGGACGACGTTCTTGAGGCCGCAGACGAAGGAGAATCTTCTCTTCTGGTTCTGCTGGACCTAAGCGCAGCCTTTAATACAGTTGATCACAAGCTGCTATTGACTCGGCTGGCTAAAATAGCCAAAGTCGCAGAAAGCGATCTATCCTGGTTCTCCTCTTTTTTGGAAAACCGTTCGCAAATAGTGAAGCTAGGACCCTTCACTTCCGAACAACGCACATTATCGTGCGGGGTCCCTCAAGGATCTCCCCTGTCGCCAATGTTATTCAACATCTATGTGCGTCCTCTTTTCGAAATCATCAGCGGCCAAAAACTGCTTTATCACTCTTATGCAGACGACACGCAACTGTACTTCCGCATTTGCAATAAAAAGGATCACCACCTCAATCTAGAGACATGCCTCTCTTTGATAGAGGACTGGATGACAAAGAGTTATCTCAAACTCAACGGAGCTAAAACAGAACTTCTTCTGTTTCACGCCAAGCGTAGGAATCAATCGACAACAACCTGGATCCCCCCGCCCATTCTGGGCAAAATCATCACCCCTAGCGCCAAAGTCAAAAGTCTTGGGGTCATCTTTGATTCCGACATGACAATGAACGCACAAATAGGGGCAGTAGTCAGCGGATCTCACCATCTGCTGCGCCTACTACGCAGACTCACGCCTTTTATTCCCAAGAATGACATAGCGGTCGTGGTAGGAGCTATTGTAAACTCCAGACTGGACTATGCAAATGCCCTCTACCTCGGACTCCCCAAGTACCAAATCGCTCGTCTTCAAGTCGTTCAAAATACGGCCGCCAGACTTGTGACTGGGAAAAAACCCTGGGAATCAATCTCACCTTCACTGAGATCCCTTCACTGGCTACCAGTTAAAGACAGAATCACCTTTTAAAGCTCTCTGTCTAACGCATAGATGTATCCATGGGAATGCTCCCCATTATCTATGCTAAAAATTCACAATCCCAATCGTATTCTACGATCCACCAATCAAAATCGGCTTCAGATACCGAAAGCCAGATACAAGTCCAAAGGAGACAGGAGATTCGCTGTCCAAGGGCCCAGACTATGGAACGCCTTACCAGCCAGCATTCGGCTGGAGGAGAACTACTTAGTCTTCAGGAGAAAGATTAAGACTCATCTCTTTTGATCTCAAAGGAGACAGGAACAACAAGCGCCCAGAGGCGATTTACTTCGCATGTGCTGCGCTATATAAGTTCCTCATTCATTCATTCATTCATTTCAGAATGGTTGACAAAAATGAGTTTAATTAGTGTTCACCTTTACAGAAAATCTGTAAGGGCCAAATTCACACTATGTGCAGTGATGGACGTTTAAAATGCCTGTCACCGCAGGGACACAGAGGAAATTGTTTCCTCTGTGTCCCGTTCACACTGAAACAGACTAGCGTTGTGCTACAATGCATGCTGCATTTTATCGCAGCACATTGGCCTGAATCGCGCTGCAATTTCAGGCAGCACAACACACTGCCAGACATTGCAGTAAATGAAGTGTACATTTTGTACACTTCAAATAACGCTCATACAAAACAAAAGAAAGGGAGCAGTGGGATGCGATAAATCTGCAACACACTGCTCCCTAGTGCAGCTGTCAAAACAGATTTGCCAGAGCACTGAATCGC
Source organism: Rana kukunoris (assembly GCA_029574335.1). Lineage (NCBI taxonomy): Eukaryota > Metazoa > Chordata > Amphibia > Anura > Ranidae > Rana > Rana kukunoris. Next base: position 259,311,390 of record CM056051.1, on the reverse strand, counting down.
TCCTGTCTCTCTGCATTGCAATGTGAATTGGCCCTAAGCCTAGGTTGACTAGTGCAATGCAGGAACCAACGTGATTAACATAATAGTGCAAGTTCCCGCATCGCTTCTGTCCCCCAGAAAGTTCACACTGCCCTCTGCAAACCGCTGCAGGTGTCATTAACAGGTTCACAGATTACAGTGCGACCCTTGGATTCGTACAGGAATCGGATCACATAAGTGAGAACTCCCATGCCATCTGATTCCAGTGAAGGGAAAAACAAGTCCCTGTAATTGCTACATCTGCAGGACAGCTTATTCTGTTGAGGGGGGGGGGGGGGGGACAGACTTTCTGGCTGGATCACCAGTTGAAAATAAAAGCAAGCAAGCCTAAATAAAAACAAATGCAGCCATCACATCTAATTGGTAAGCTGCACAATAAACATTTGCATTTTGGTTTAATACCGCTTTAACCTCAAGTCCACGTTTTGCAAAAAAATAAATAAATGCACCCACATTGATTAAAAAAAGTAATAATGTGGTGCTGATTGTCTGTTGTACTTTTGTTTTGGATTTATGTACAAAAACCAATAAAGTTTCCAAAAATAAAATAAAAATCTTTATTGTCATTGGAGTATGGGAAGCATTGCAGATGCAATCAGTGCAATGCTCTGGCTTCTGTGGACTAATCCTCCAGCCAAAGGTGCCTACTAAAATACGGGCCTTCAATTATGGGGCTAGAAAAAGGATCACTAGACAATAAATGCAATGATGGCACAGTTGCACGCTTGTGGGGACTACAGTCCCTGTGCCGCAGTGGAAGATGGGACTTGTAGATTCTCTGTTCGCAGATCTCCCATGAGCACAGCATGCAGAAACACCATGTTTATGTTTCGGTTAAAAAATGTAAAAATCAATGACAGGCTGATGGATGCAGCAGCTTTATTATTATTTGTGTAGCACTAACCCCTGAATGAGCTGCTGAATATTTCGGGCAGCATGTCACCTCTATATCTTCGCCGTCCAGGGTAGTAGAAGAGAGTTGAAAAATTTCAAGGTCCACACTTTACACTTCTTTTTCTAAGATTTTTTTTATTTTTTTTGCAGAATTTGGTAGGGAAAGAAGAAGTGGTTGAAGGGGTGGAAGGGTAAACAAGTAGATTCAGGTGAATTATTCTCAGTTCGGAAACACTCCTGCCTCCAGCAAACAGCTCTCGTCGCCACTTTAGCCAGTGGGGGTATTGTTCACCCGGATAGGTCCCTCTCACTGGCCTTGGGCCTAGCAGCCGGAATGGCGCACAGAATAAGGTAAGTCTCTGCCACAGACCTTCCCTTACGTTACGATGAGACACTTTCGGTACTGAATCCCCCTTAACACAGGATTCAGCACCGGGTCTCTCCAGATTCCCTTCTGTAGAACTCAGATCTGATAGGCAATCACTATTAAGCCTCTCAGTGTGTGGTGCATCCTTCGATGAAGTTTCCAGGCCTCCTCCCAGGATACCAGCCTCTTGCATGGTCCTCTCCTTCATAGGTCCTCCCCTGGCTTCCCTCCAGGACAGGCGGCACAGGATCACCTTGAAAGCGCAGACCCCAGTCTGACTACTGGGCCTACTTAGACAGATCACAACCCCAGACCAACGTGGTCCCGGAGACAGGATTTCAGGGACACGCACCCCTGGCCAGATGGGCCACGAGGTGGTGGGACGACAGACCAATGACCACGGTCCAGTGGCGTCTGCTCCTTAAGTACCCCTCCCAGCATGCACAGTGGGACGAACACCCCCACTGATTGGCTGCCGAGGGGGACACCCAACACACCCTGACTCTGATGCCGCCACCCTTGGCCTGGAGTGGCAATAACACCCCCAGGTGAACATTGGTGGTTACTCCCAGCACAGCCACGGCTAAAACAGAAGCTAAATTTTGTCAAAATTACACCTGTCCAAGTCAACTAACACTCAGACCCCCTCTAAACTTAAAGCAGCGCGTGCCCAACAGGAGCAGTCCGCTACATTTATTTTTTATTAATATTTATCAGATCTATATAGTGTTGTCAGTTTACACATTGCTTTACAACTTGAGGATAGACGGTACACTTTACTACAGTCAAAACCAGAGAGAGGCTGCTTGTTAGAGCTTGGAGGGAGAGCTAAGAGATACAAAAGGGAATAACTGGGGGGGGGGGGGGCTGATGGAGAAAATAAATGTACAGTTGTTAAGTGGGGGCCGGATAGGCTTCTCTGAAGAGATGAGTTTTCAGGGATCGTCTGAAAGTGTGGGGGGGGCGGAGCTAGTAGGAGATGGTCAAACAGATTGGGGTAGAGAGTTCCAGAGGATAGGAGAGGCTCTGGCGAAGTCCTAGAGGTGAGCACGGGATGAGGTATGAATGTTACCACACATCTGAGTGTTTCTATTCGCACAGGGATGGATACATGGCTCTGGATGCAGGCAACAAAACATGGCCTTGCTGCACATGCTTGGCCTCCATGCTCGAGTTAATGAGGGCTATACGGGAACAGTGGGACAGAGTCACAGCTTCAGTCATAAGGCCCCTTTCACACTGGGTTGGTTTGCTGGCACTATAACGCAAAAATAGCGCCTGCAAAGCGACCTGAAACAGCCGCTGCTGTCCCACTGGAGCAGTGCTCTAGCAGGACGGTAAAAAAAAGTCCTGCTAGCAGCATCTTTGGAGTGGTGAAGGATCAGTGTGTATACCGCAAATAAATGGGGCACCGCGGCTATACCGCCAGGAAAACGCCTCTGCAGCAGAGGTGCTTTGCGGTGGTTTTTAACCCTTTCTCGGTCACTAGCGTGCGGGGGGGGGGGTAAATCCACCCCACTAGCAGCCGAATAGCGCAGTGTAATTGACTGTAAAGCGCCGCTAAAAATAGCAGCGCGTTACCACCGACACCCCAGTGTGAAAGGGGCCTAAATCTCTCCCTCAGCTGCTGTAAAGCAGCACTGCAACATAACGAAACTTCTTGACTATTCGTCCATTTAGAGTGAACATCTGTTGTGAAGCTACAAGTCTGATAAGGCATTGCAAGGCTGACATTTACAAGCATGACTTCCACAGGCAGAGGCATGATGGGACTTGTAGTTCCGCAACAGCTGGAGGGCCACCAGTTTGAGACCCCTGACCTAAAGGGACACATTTGTCACAGATCCTTTACAAAGCCGTTGCAATTGGCTGCCAGGATTACAGGCGCATGCCTCCTACTCACGACCAGTTTCCCATCGGGAAAGCTGCCATGACAGCTTTTGGTTAGGAAAAGTTTTGCTGTGACAGCTTTTGGCCGTGTGTATGCTCCGTGGCAGTTTTCCCGACAGGAAAAACGCTGGGAGTCCCGGCTGGAAAAATGAAAACATGTTTTCTTCTTTTTTCCTGCTGGGATTCCCGATGGTCTTTCTCCCAAGAGTTTTCCTATGGGGAACACTGCAGAGGAGCATACACGCGGCCGGGTTTCCCGCCAAAGCTCTCATATCAGTTTTCCTGCCAGGAAAAGCTGCCGAGTAGGTTCTCGACTCTCCCGCCGGACTTTTTACCGCCGGGAAAACCGATCGTAGGCAACAGGGCTGGCAAACGCAGACAAATGGACTTTGCTAAATGAAAGGCAGCCTGATTTGCATTTTATAGTGTCTCCTAATTTGGTTGGTATATGTCCCCCATTCTGTCACAGCAGCTAATGTCGCACATTCTGTCTCGCTGCTCCTGTTAACTGCTGCGTTGCCGTGCATTAGTATTGATCAATCCCCACCCCCTCAGTCCATTTTACTGATATGCTTTCCAGACAGATGTTGGGATTTTTCATTATGAACAAATAATCTTCCCGACTTTAGGAACGTCTCCTATTTGTCCCTTCATTACACTTTCACCAGCAAAGGTAAGCTTTGTGTGTCTGCAAGCTGAAAATGTTTTTAGAATTTGTGTAGTGCGTGAGACACTTTACTTTGTTTCGTGTTTTTAGAGGACAAATCAATATTTGGAATCATTTTCATTTTTATTTGCATGTTGATAGTATTTTCCTTAATCTGGTGGAAACTCTAGTCAAAGCTAGTTCAGGAATTTGCCTACGCACTCTGCCTGTCACCTGTTCTGCTGGATTGGCCCTGACAGGTGTCGTGTTTTTTATTTACAGGTGGCGGGGGAAACCGAAAAGGAAAGAGCAAAAAATGGCGACAGATGCTGCAGTTTCCACATATCAGCGAATGTGAGGAGCTGAGGCGTACGATCGGTGAGTTGTCTATTGCATCCCAGCTCACCCTTCACACGTCTGTTATGTCACAAGCTAGAACTGACGAAAAAGCTTTGGTAGTTTGGTGTTGACTAAGATTGTTGCGCAGCTTCCTCTTGTTGTGGTACTTGACCCACTTCCTGTGTAAGTCAGCTTACGTGCAATGTAGTACACATACGTATACTACTTTCAGTGTGAAAATCTACAGTGCTTTTCTTGTTTTGTTAGAATACACTTTAAAGTGTTCGCAAAGGTGATCTAAAAAAATAACAAACATGGTATATTTACCTACATTGTGCAATGGTTTTGCACAGGGCAGCGTTAATCCTCCTCTATTTGAGTCCCTCTCTGGTGGTCCTGGCTGCGCCCCCTCCCCTTCTAAATGCCCCCATAGCAACTTAGCAAGTCAATTGCTATGGGGGCAGTCACACAGGCTTTCTTGCGTGTATATGGACTTGCCTGCGGTTCCTGCTTCCTCCTTACTGGCTGTGTTTGAACGCAGCAGGAGACAAGAGTTTCCGCTGCTGTGTCTAAGCTAGTGAGGAGAGAAAATAGCGATGCTGCTCTCATGCACAGTGCTAAATTGACATTGGGCTTAGGCAAGTATAATGGGGGGGGGGGGGGGTTACCCTAATGTATAGAATGCATTAAGGTAAAAAATAATAGTCTGCCTTTAGAACAGGGGTCTCAAACTGGTGGCCATCCAGCTGTTGCAAAATTACAAGTCCCATCATGCCTCTGCCTGTGGCATTAATGCTTGTAACTGTCAGCCTTGCAATACCTAATGGGTAGTTTTGCAACAGCTGGAGGGCTGCCAGTTTGAGACCCCTGCTTTAGAACTACTTTTAAAGCCCAACTCTGGACACAAGTAAAAAATATACCCTTGCAAAGGGGCCCTCACACTGCAAGGGTCAAATGCTCATGAAGTCTTATTCCTTAGTCCTGCCATCAGTGCAATTGGTCCTCCAAAGTCACTTTCTAATGCGCTCCTAGCCATGTTAACGCGCTTACCACCTCACATAAAATGCCGGACCAGTACTCTCGCATTGTAGGTAAGGGACCGGCCACAGCCCAGAGCATTGGAGAAATGAGGGTGGGGGGCACTGGAGCGAGGAATATGGATAGTATGAAAATAGCATGTTGGCATGAAATATTCCAAAATGTTTTGGTATGCTGACACCTTAAAGCCTTGTACACACAATCGGATTTTCCGACAACAATTGTGTGATGGCATGGTTTTGTCGGATAATCCAACCATTTTTACGCTCCATCGTATAATTGTTGTCGGAATTGCCTACAACAAAAGTCAGTCGGGGGGGGGGGGGGGGAATCCAAAGTAGAAACATGCATGCTCCGAACCAATGCTAACCATAGCACAACATTGGCAGAAGTTGCCCAAAGGGTGGCGCTAAAGAGCTGAAAAACCAAGTTGTTTTGTGTATGTTGGCTAAAAAAGTTCTGCTGTCTGTATGCATACCAAGTTCACGCCCAACGCCCTTCGCACACAATTCCACGGAGCAGCGGCTCTCCCGGGTCTCTTTCTCATTGGCTGAGATGCAGAAGCCATTGGCTCCCTCTGCTGTCAGTCACAGCCAGTGAGGAGGGAGCAAAGAAGACAAGCAGTGCCATCCTGAGTGTAATATGTCTAAAATGGAATGAGGAGGGAGCCTTTAATAAGAATCGCATAGCATAAAAATCCATCTCCACTGAGTTTTAATACATATGCCAGCTTCAGTGATCGACCATCAATGCAAATCCACGCCTCTTAACAGAAACGCAGGACAGGACCTTTTTACATAAGAGGTCATAAGTGCGTAAGTGTGATCCTGAATCTCCAGCCTGCCACGCTTTTAGATAATTGCTTCCGCAAAAAATAAATCAAGCATAGACTGTGGAAAAGAAGGAAACGGGTCACATAAAGTAAGTGAAATTTTATTTTTAAAAATAATGGGTACTCGCATAGGAACAAATAACTGGGTGGAACATACAAATGCTGCCTGCCACCATGCATGAGGAATTCAGCCTTATAAGCTCTGCCGTGAAGCATTTCATCACAAGGGGACGTTGGCATGGGCCAGTACACCTTTTTTAGAGACAATTATCATCCTAAGCATGGCTGTTTGCTGGCTGGAGCTTCAAGATCACATCTATGCACTTATAACCTCTAACCTCCTCATTTTTTTTCCCCGCGATTTTAATGCGACTTGAAGCAATGCCTCTGTATTCTTGAGGTCTATTTTAGTCCCAAGACACAGGACAAGTCGCACAAGTGGAAACCAAGCCTAATGTCCCATACACGCGATACGAATATTGGACGAAAACGATCGTCTGAGGAAGAATCATACGATTTTCGGATTGTGAGCACACTACTTTCGAGAGCCGATCACTACAGTTCATCCGATATTATTTGATCGGACAAGCACAACATTTTTTCTCGTACGATGCCAGATCCTATGATTTTCGTCTGGTCAGTATAGTTGTCGTTCGAAAATACAATACAAATACATTACAACACATGACATCATTTTTTTTTTTTTTTTTTTTTGTCGTACGAGAATTTTTGTGACTTTAGTAACCTATTAAATTTCTACTTAAGACTATTAGCCAAAAAAAGTTGTATGATCTGTCGTACGATATTCGGATCGGTGGGGGTCCTGTACTTCTGCTAAGAGGCTTGGATTTGCAATGGTGGGGGATCACTGGAGCTGACGCATGTGATTGATAGCATAAAAGTCCATCTCTAGTAAGTTGTGTTATGTGATTCTTATTATGGATGTCACTTGTCACTATTACTTTGATTCGCTTTGTATATTATTTAGCTTTCTTGCGCATTTATGTTATTGATTGCGTGTTTAAAGGAGGTAGCACAACATCTTTATTCCTAAATGTATGCGCAGTACTTGATATTCAGATCCCCCCCCTCTTCTTCTTTCTTTTTTTTTTTTTTTTTTTTCTCTTTTAGTATGTTTTATTTATATTTTATTTATCTACATGCTACATTGATTTTGGAATTTTTTGTTGATCTAAGAGATTGAATCTATGGAAAATGTAACTTGTTTTCCTAGTTATCGTTGTACTGCTTGTGTTTTTGTTAGGGCGTTGGTGTCGGATACTGAAAAGCTGCTAAATGAAAATCATTATTTTGTATTTAGTTGTGGTAGCTAAACGGCACTCTTGCCTTGCAGCTTTTTGAAGTCATGGATTTGATCTTTACCAGGGAAATGATCTGTATGGAGTTTACATGTCCTTCTTGTGTATGTGGGTTTCCTCCCACAATCCTGAAACATACTTGTCGGTAGTTCCCTCCCAAACTGGTTATACTGTATATGTGTTGACAGCTATGGTAGAGCATTTTAGTTTGTTAAAAAACTGGGTAAGGTAAATAATGGGCAGAAATCTTTAACAACCATCTTTTGTTGCTCAGAATCTGCAAAATGTGACCTCCTGTTGTTGTATTTTGTTGATCACCGTTGCTCCTTACACTGTTTTAAAGAGCCTGTCCACCTAAAAGTGACATTTATTTTACAGATGGAATGTGGTGCGATGTTCACTAGATTCTTTTATTTCTTGCGCATTCTAATGGCGATGTCTCATGCTTCGTACACACGACCAGTTTTCCCGTCGGGAAAACTGCCTATGAGATCCTTTGGCCTGGAATCCTGGCCGTGTGTATGCTCCATCGCAGTTTCCCCGACAGGAAACATGTTTTTCCTGACAGACTTTTTCTCGTCTGAAAAACTGGTCGTGTGTATGCTTTTCCGAGGAGGGGGGGGGGACGCGCATGCTCAGAATCAAGTATGAGACAGGAGAGCTCATTCTGGTAAAACTAGGGTTCAGAATGGAGATGGCACATTCCTCACGCTGTATAGGACTGAAAAGCGCAAGTCGTCTCCCACCAAACTTTTACTAACACAAGGATCAGCAAAAGCAGCCCAAAGGGTGGCGCTGTTTAAATGGAACTTCCCCTTTTTATAGTCCTGTCATATTTGGTGTACGTCACCGCGCTTTGGACGGATGTTATTTGGCCTGAACGTGTGTATGCAAGGCAGGCTTGAGAGGAATCCTGTCGGGGGGGGGGGGGCATATTTTTTTTCCTGCCGAGAAAAACGCTTGCGTGTACGAGGCATGGCGGTTTTAATTCCTAGCTTTGTTCTGTTCGGTGTTTAGGGTGTTTTCACCATCTTATGGTGTCCTTTTTTGACCACCTGCATTCTCCACTTTGGAAAATCTGTGAAAATCCCAAGAGTGGAACTCCATGTAACGTCTGTTGGAAAATATACAAATCATCTGTTCCTGAGAGATACAAGGCTTTGAGAAAGAGGAACAAAACTCTGGAAGCTGTGTCCAAATGAGACTGTCATCAGTATGGCATGCGGTCTCTCTGCTGACGATCATTTCTCCATTACTTGTTCTGAACTGTGTCTCTCTCTATGGAGGCGGCTGTCTTGGTAGAGGCAGGATTTTGCTTCCTCTTGACAGAGCCTCCAGCAAGGAAAACGATTGGGCATCACAATATCTGCATCATCAATTCCACTTCAAATGTCTTTTAGACTAGCAGTTTGAGGCAGCATTGTCTTAGATTCACACTGAAGATATAGAGCTATGATACTGAAAGCACAGGAGTGCCTAGGCACCAATGCTGTATCCTGGCCCAGGCCTAGGGCAGCACTTTTAGGTAAATTCGTTTAGCGCCCCCATAAATCAGCCGCGCTGCTTCCAGTATGTGGGCGTTCTGCAAATGTGGGGGGGGGGGGTGTTGCTTCAAACTTTTTACCATCCCTGTCCCATTGCAGAGATTTCCCTTCACTTTCTGTCACATAGCCAAACAGGAAGTGAGAGGAAATCTATGCAAATTAAGGGAATCCATTGACCCCCCCCCCCCCCCCCGGCAATCGGAACTAGTGTCCCCAGTTGAAATTTTTAGGGTGGGTCTTAAACCGCAAGTTGTGTGGCCTTGACAGGAAGGGGTGGGTCATATTTAAATTAGGGGTGCACGAGTTTAGTCAGGCCTAGGGCAGCACAAAACCTAAATATATCCCTGCTAGGCACACTCGCATATCAAGAAGGTTTCAGTTGGAATTGGACACAATAACCCTTCAAAACTCTCTCTAACATAGCAAATCTTCACTCCTTGCCTTTTAGGTCCACTTTTTAAAATTGTATGTAAACACTGGTGTTTTTAATCACTTTCAGTTTCAGAAAAAAACAGAATGCAGTAAATACCTTTTTCTTAGATGTTACCTGACTGCAAGATAGGTGAAGTTATGTATTTGTGATGTCACTACTTGTACATCAGGACAGCCTAGGAAGCGTGGCTGCATGTGTCACAGGCTGACAATAGGACCTTGTAGGCATACATGGGAGGATATTCATTATTTCTACAACCTACTATAGTATTCCGTTGTGCCTCTTCATGACGAATGTTAGTTGGTGCAGCTGATAGAATTTTGGAAAAAGCACATGTGCAGAGGCGCACTGAGACCAGAGTGTCTATAAGGAGTTTGGAGGCTGCAAGTTTTTTTCTTTCTTTCTATTGCCCTGTTCTAGCAGGCTCATGTAATATGTCTCACAAAAATCGCCTATAGCATGTTCAATCTCTGACATTCTCTTGTAGCATGTCTACAGTCTCTGACCATCTACTGTATATGTCCACAGACTCCGACCATTTCTTGTATTATATCTATTCTACAGTCTCTCACCATCTCGAGTTTTATACTCGATTTACAGTCTCTGATCATTAATCTATGCCTCTAAATGTCCTAATGTGCATAGACACAGCATACGCCCTGGTTCACACTGGTGCGTTTTGACATGCAATTTGGCATGTCAAATTGCATGTCAAAACGGCAGTATTTGCCGCAAGTTTCTGGCAATGGCACCGTCCTGATCGGTGCGACGCCGCATCCGTGGCGCTGCACCGATCTCAAAAAGTTGTTTCTGTACTACTTTTTGTGATTTTACATTGACATCTGTGCAGAAACCTGCACAGATGTCTCTATAATCACGGCCGAAATCGAGACTGCCAGCGGGAGTGAAATCGTGCAAGTTCGGCTGAACTCACACGGCTTCACTCCCGTAGCCCCAGTGTGAACCTGGGCTAACACTGAGCTGCTCCTACAGGAAAAACATAAACCTTTCCTGTAGAAGCAGCATTTTTTTTTTTTTTTAAGCCAGTTTGCATGGACCCGAAGCCCAGATTCACACTGGGCTGCAGGAGTGAAGCCGTGCAAGTTCAGCTGAACGCACGAGAGTTCACGCCCGCCTGTCAGTCCAGATTTCGACTGCAATTTCAGAGACATCTGTGTAGGTTTCTGCACAGATGTCAATGTAAATCGCAGCCTGAAATCACAAAAAGTAGTACAGAAGCTACTTTTTGGGTGCAGCGCCGCAGATGCGGCATCTCACAGATTGGGACGTGCCATTGCCGGCAAATGCCACCAATTTGACGTGTCAAATCGCATATCAAGTCACACAAGTGTGAACCAGGGCTTTTTGATTGGTAAGCTGCAATACATTACATTTTTGGTTTTAGATTTAACACCACTTTTAAGCATCTAATAAATCAAAATGTACTTTTAGGTGGACAAGCCTCTGAAACTTTTGATGCATGTCAACCTGCAGAATGTTGAGAGCACACTGGAAATGTTTGAGTCTATACAGCTGCTCTTTTAGATCAAATGTCATTGTTGCCACTACTTTTCTAGACATCCTCACTGGCCTTTTTGTTCTTCCCACCCGTTGGATTGAGCTTTTAATGGCATTACTTTCCAGCAGCTTCTTTGTGTTTTTAGCCCACCTAATGTCAGTCAAAATTAATGTGACAAAAACAAATGAGCGAAATGTAAGTGTGTTCATAACACTTCTTTACGGGAACAGGAAAGGGAGAAGGATATTTTTTTTTTATTTATATATATATATATATATATATATATATTTCCAGGATTAGTTGACAAGGCCAGATGTTCGTCACTATATTTTGATGTCTTCAAATCGTATTAGTTTAGGCTAAAACACATTTTGGTTTGGATTCCTCATAGTTAACCATTAACAAAGACATGTCTGCCTGTCTGCATTTAATACATACCTTCCCAACATAATTTCGTTATTTGCTTGATAAATCATTTTATTTACAAATGAATGTATTCCTGTGTCCTACAGAGCACGATTATCACAGTCTTTGTGATCGTCAACCCATTGGACGTCTTCTCTTCCGTCAATTTTGTGAGACTCGGCCAGAGTTGTGGCGTTGTGTGCACTTCCTAGATGCTGTGGTGAGAGCGCTATATTCACATTATACAGCAGGTTATATGTTTTCCTGTGCCATAAACCTCATTATTACTTTTCTTTCTAAGATTGAGTATGAAGTATCTCCAGACGGGAAGCGGAAAGAATGTGGTCAGCTACTGATTCAAAAATACCTCACTAATACGGTAAGGATTTGGAGCATATTAAGAAAACCCAGGTAAACAAAAACTTTGGGAGGACCTTTTTATATACCTTTATAGTTATGAACATTTTGTGAGCTTTTGATAAACTAAGAATTTATCAAAAATATTGAAAAAAAACTGACTTTTTTTTTTCTTAATAGCTTCCTTTACCTTAATGCAGTGCTGTTTTCATGTCCTTCATTTTGGCTCTCAAGTTGCTGTAATCCTTCTCTGATCTCCACACTTCCTGGTTGTCTGTCAGTTTCCTGATGACCACAGTACAGGGCGCTTTCTCTCTGTGGTCACTAGGAGGTGTGATTACTGTGTGTCTAAAACCCCTCAGCACCAATCACTTTAGTTTTACAAACCATCACTGGCTCTGTGTCTCTGTACATCACAGAAGCAGGAAACAACATGCAAAAACAAAACTAGAACTGTAGGTACATTATATGATTTTCTATCTATTTGTAATCATTTTTAAAAGGAATCTGTTAACTATTATGTCTCTATAACCTGTAAACAGTCCTTTCAGCAAAAAATAAAATAAAAAATCCTTTACAACTCCCTTAAGTCGAATATGTTTGTAAGTCAGAACACCATGCACAGAACGTATATGTCGTTTTCCAATGTTCCGTCGAATGTGCCCGCCGTCATAAAGGTTCTGTCAAATGTGCCCACTGTTAAGTGGCCATGCAGCCTCCCGTTGTCAAGTAGGAGTCGTTCGCAAGTCGAATGTTCGTAACTCAGGGACTCCCTGTAAATGCAAATTGCAGCAATAAAGACACACAGAATAGGCCGCAATTTTATGATCCTAATTGAGCTACACGACTTAAGAATGTAATGCCTCTCTTGGCGATTGTATTTTTTTCACAATTTACACCTATTATCTTCATTTGTACTTTGGGAAAAGCTTGAAACTGAAAAATGGGATAACTCTGATCAAGAGTAGGCCACTGATGCCATATCAGACACAGGAAGCAATCCAGGGACTCCAAATTTGGTGATGCACATTTTTAAAGTGAAAGTGATACATCAAAGGGTTAGTTCACCTTCTGGCAAAAAAATGCCTATGTAAATAAGAGACATCTGTAGGTCAAGACAAACTGTGCAGCTTTGACTAAAGCTGAAAAATGCCCTTGCTATAGGTGTAGGCCATTTACATACCTCATGAAGCCTGACTGGAATACTCCAAAGGACATTTGTTAGGACATTACTCAGAAAGGCCTAGTAGTTAGCTTGTTATCCTATGTGTCCATGCAGAAATAGACCTTTGTCAGTGTTTTTTTTTTTTTTTTTGGCAGGTGCATTTACTGGCTGGAAAAAAAACAAACAGAACTAGTGTTTTTTTTCAGCTGTAAAAGCTCTAATGCCGCGTACACACGATCGAACATTCCGACAGCAAAATCGTGGATTTTTTTTCCGATGGATTGTTGGCTCGAACTGGTGTTGCATACACAGTCACACAAATGTTGGAAATTCCGAATGTCAAGAACGCGGTCACGTACCACACTACCACGAGCCGAGAAAAATTACGTTCAATGATTCCGAGCATGCGTCATATTCTGAGCATGCGTAGGATTTTTGTGCGTCAGAATTGGCTTCAGACGATCAGAATTTCCGACAAGAACTTTTGTTGTCAGGAAAAATTGAGAACCAGCTCTCAAACATTTGTTGTTGGAAATTCCGACAGCAAATGTCCGATGGAGCACACAATAAGCTCACATCGAACATTTGTTGTCGTAAATTCCTAAACACCCTAAAACAAAAAATTGCATAAACAGGGTCCTTAAAATACATTAAAAACCTGTGTGTCTCCCAGAAGACAGCCGGCTTTTCACAAAGCGCCGTGCGACTTTAGCATGCGCAGTAGGAAATGGGCAGTGAAGCCTGTTTCCCTTAGTTTAAATGGCGGCGCCGGCACCTGTTCCTATGGACGGATTGGCCTCGGGGGGCTGACATCACGGGCTCCCTGGACAGGTTTAAAAAAATAAACATTGTAGGATGGAATACTGCTTTAAAAACGCTGAACATTTGTCTATTCTGCCTTTTTTATCAGCGTTTTGAGCCATAAGCTTTTGTGGGAGTATACCGTAGTTTGTGTTAAACACTACTGCAAAAATCTTTCTACAGCTAACTCTACTGGCGTTATTATAACGTCCAGTGTGCATGAGGCCTTATCACAGGTGTAAGCTCTTAAACGCTAAGCTCAGAGCTAAGGGGAGAGAAAATGCATGTGAGGGAGTTTAAATCCAAGAAATAACTCACTCCTGTGACGGTGAAGGTGAGCAATAATGTCTAGGTCTCTCTTTGCAACGTCCTGGGAGTATTCCAGTCAGGCTTCAGGAGATATGCAATTGTAATTGAGATACGTAATTTAGTCAGAGCTGCACAGTTTGCTTTTATCCACAGCCACCCCTTATCTACATAGGCGGAATTTTGGTTAAGGAAAACTGACCCTTTAATATGTTTCTGCTATAGTAAAATAGGCTGATGGAGCACTTCTATTTGATTGCTATGAACTTCTGAGCATTGAAATTCAAAGACAAAGAATTTTCCCCAGAGTAACATTAGACCATTTTTCCAAGAATTGCATAGCTTTTGGTCCCAGATGACTGGTCGAGGAAGCCCATAATTAGCGGTAAATTAGAAAGTTCCTGTTCATTCTATCTCATTACTTGCATAGAATCACAATAATCTGACTTGCTTAATTTCCTCTGGTAGTAGTGTGTTAGAAATAGACTGTTGCAAACCAAGCTGTATTGCTGTTGCATTCAAATTGAACAACACAGTTGAGGCAATTGACCTCTATAGTTAATTAATTAAATCTTTTGTGATGAGAGAGAGGCAAGAATTTTTAAATCTGAGTGCAACCGTCAATGTCTGGAGCCCCCGGCATAATCATTAGGGGTCCACAAATGCCGAAAATCCATTCCCACTACCGATGCTTGTTAGATTTATATCAATACCTAAATCTTTAATATGCTAAATGCCTTTGCATTCGAATTTACATTTGCATTTGTAATGAACCGCAGTGAAAGTATTTGCCCTCTGCTTTTTCTGTTTGATAAATAATTTAGGCATATGAGGTAGACTGTAATTTATCCTGTTTTGTCCTAGTTTTTTTATTTTACGTTTGTATAAAATACTTTATAGGAAAACCTTTTAAATGCATGTTGGCAAAGTTTCTGAACTGCCTAAAGTATAATTCTGCTGAGCTTACTTTTCTCCATTGCAGTCAAATTATTACTGCTTGGTCAGGGCTAGGGCTGGACAGGGAAACGGCAGCAGATCACTGATGAGCTCATCTCTGTGTTCTCTCCTTCAATCGGCAAGCTCCATTTGTTAGAATCTCAGCTCTGTGCAATTCAGTAAAGTTGGGTTGGTATTCAGTGCTGCCCCTCTTTGCCAGCTGATGTGTAGAGGGTTACCACAGGCAAATAATAAAATGTTTAAAGTGAAAAAGTGCTTTGCTCATACAGTGGTGGGCCCACCAGTAATTTCTATTTGTGAAATAACAAGTAGTTCACTCCCTCTTCCTCCATTTTTTTGATGTATAGGACACCTAGTGCTGTCACATGGTGGAAAAGAGAGTTCTCAGCCCTGTGTAAGCTCCACATTAAAAGATGATGCCTTTCTAAAAAGATAGGTGAGGGAGGACTCTTGGCTTTCTAAGGCCTCATGTACACTGCCGCTGGTAAATGGACGTTTGGGGCAGTTGGGCATTTTTTTTTCAACTGTTCCTGAACTCTCCTGTTTTATCTTATCTGGGTCGTTTCTAGGCAGTTGAGTTTAGAGGCTTTTTCTTAAAACAAAAAAAAGTGTTTTCTAAAGGAACTGACCTTAACCACTTTAGCCCCGGACCATATTGCTGTCCAATGACCAGAGCACTTTTTGTGATTCGGCACTGAGTCGCTTTAACTGACAATTGCGCGGTTGTGCGACATGGCTCCCAAACAAAATTGGCGTCCTTTTTTCCCACAAATAGAGCTTTCTTTTGGTGGTATTTTGCGCTATAAACAAAAATAGAGTGACAATTTTGAAAAAAATTCAATATTTTTTACTTTTTGCTATAATAAATATCCCCCAAAAATATATTAAAAAAAACATATTTTTTCTTCCTCAGTTTAGGCCGATACGTATTCTTCTTCATATTTTTCGTAAAAAAAAATCACAATAAGCGTTTATTGATTGGTTTGGGCAAAAGTTATAGCGTTTACAAAATAGGGGGTCGTTTTATGGCATTTTTATTAATATATTTTTTTTTACTACTAAAGGCGGCGATCAGCAATTTTTTTCAGTACTGCGACATTATGGCGGGCACTTCGGACACTTTTGACACCTTTTTGGGGCCATTGGCATTTTTATAGCGATTAATGCTATAAAAATGCATTGTATTACTATAAAAATGCCATAGGCATTGAAGGGGTTAACACTAGGGGGCAGGGAAGGGGTTAAGTGTGTTCTAACTGTATGGGGGGTGACCTCCCTAGGGGAAATCACTGATCTTCTGTTCATACATTGTATGAACAGGAGATCAGTGTTTCCCCCGCTGACAGGACCGAGAGCTTTGTGTTTTACACACAAAGCTCCCGGTCCCCGCTCTGTAACGAACCCGCCGGGCACGCGTGGGACTCGGGGGCGAGCGCTAAGGAGCGGACGTATAGCTACGGGCTCTCGCCCAGCAGAGCCACCGTCCCGCAGTAATATGATGGCGGGCAGTCGGCATCTAGTTAAAGGCAGTATTTTTGGTTGCAGTGACTACTGCTAGGAGGGTCAGCGAGATAGAGGCCTTTATCTGTTAGACTCCCTTTTTGTGTTAATTTTCCAGACTGGGTAATTTTTAAGACCGATCCAGTATTTTTACCCAAGGTAAATTTCGATATTCCACAGTAGTCAGGAAATAGTTCTACCTTCCTTTTGTCCCAACCCCACAGTTGAAGGGGAGTTGCGGTTTCATACCTTGGATGTCAGGAGATGCATCCTGCACTACCTAGAGCTGACAAAAGAATTTAGCAAGTCCAGACTCAATATTTTTGTTTTCTGGTGCCAGAAAAGGTTACAAAGCGTCTCAACGCACTATTGCCAGATGGCTCAGAGCAACCATTGGACAGGCATATACCCTAGCTGGTAAAGAGATCCCTACAGGGATAAAGGTACACTCTACCAGAGCTTTGGCAGCTTCTTGGGCGGAAAAGGTTGGTGCCAAGCCAGAACAGATATGCAGGGCAGCGACACGGTCCAACTACTCCACTTTCGTGAAACATTACAGAGTGGACTTGGTGTCGGCAGGTGAGAGAGCCTTTGGACGAAAGGTTTTGCAAGCTGTATAGTCACTCCCTAGTTGGTGAGTGCTCATTTATCCTCTCATTGTGGCTGTCCTGAAAGACGAAAGGGGAAAATTAGAGTTACACTTACCGGTAACGTCTTTTCCAGTAGTCTTTCAGGACAGCCCTAGTTACCCACCCTGAGATTTGGGGGGTCTTACTTAAGACCAGAACCCAGCATGGTAATGCGTTTTGATGGTATGTTACTAACGTGTTCTTGTGGTTCCCCAGCTGGCCGGAGGTGATCTTGTAAAAACTGAAGTCCGGCAAGGGAAGTGAGAATTTATGGGCTGGCGCAGTGTTTCCTGAGAAAGGGGAGGAGCCTATGTCTCTCATTGTGGATGTCCTGAAAGACTACTGGAAAAGACGTTACCGGTAAGTGTAACTCTAATTTTTATTCCCCCCCCCCCCCATTTGCAAATGACTTCACCATGCTTTGTGCCAGGAACATAATTTTAGCATCATTTTTTAAAAGGGGCAAATTATGATAATTTTTTATTTTTTTTACTAACACTGGCCAAAATAGAGAATATTTCTAGTGTATTTTCTGTATAAATTACAGATAAAACCATTTTTGCAAGACAATATTGACAAAATTAAGCCTAGCTTGACCCGTGTTCTCAGGGTGCTCTGGTCCAGGCACATGATCAGCTTCCAGATTCAAAGGAAAGGGCGGACAGCTGACAATGGATGCCCCGTAGTAAGTAGTATGGATGAAATCGACACACCGTCTGTTGGCGATTTCTCCTCTTCCCTGATGCTGGCCACTGGGGAGATCGTGTGACTGGAGTGTCTTTGTAACTTCCTTTCACAGGGTAGTTGGTATAATAGTTAGAATGGGGGTCGGAGTGATTTTTAAAGTGATAATAAAAACACGCTGTTTTTTTTCATTATCCCTTGTCTTTCTGTATGGGGATGACTGCACTTTAATAAAAAATAAAATCTAAATTTCTTCTTTCCTAATCGATGTACAACTGTTACATGACCCAGCTTGTCTGTAGGGAAACGGTGGCAAGAGGAGCTTCTAGTCCTCTTTTGCTGGCCACATGTTCAAAAAATAAATAAGACTAATCTCAAACTGTTTTAAGTTGTCATATATTAGAAATTCAATCTTTGGCAAAACATGATATGGTTGGATTTCCTAAAATATAAAATATATAATGTAATAGTTTATAAAAAGTTTATTTTAAGTTTTAAAACCAAAAGAACAGCAGTGGTACATTCATTTCACATGATTAAAAATACAGCAATCACACAGGAAAATCCAACATCTGTTGATGTGGGTGGATTTCTGCCAGTCACAGGCTGTGTGAAGCCCCTCCAGAACATCAGGGAGGTAAAGCCTCCACCAATCGAGATGTAATATCCCATACCCGTTGTGTTTTTAGTTGGTTAGTGGGCATGGAAGAGGAGGGAGGGGGCTGTTATTTAGCACTGTGTATATGCTCACATGTGACTTTATAGTCAAATGGGCTCCTCCAGATGTGATCGGGTGCACTAGCTGTCAACACTGCTCTGCAAAATACCCAACAGCAGTGAGGACATGGACAGGAGGGGGGAGACAGAACAGCAGGATCAACAATTTATTTTTTGCAGAATACAGAAAACGAATCTCATAGTGACCAAGTATGAGCAGCTTGTAATATAGCATGTGTCGATAGTTTTTAATGATGTTGGTTTATTGTCACGTTAAGCATAGTTAGTTCTAGCCCGGACTTCTATTTTTAGGTAATAATACATTTATCATAAAATGAATGGGCCCATGGTGTAAATGTAAATGGTTTTTATAGGGGCATAAAGGTGAGAGTGACTTTCAGGTATCCTGTACTTTATACTTGCAGAGAGGTGTTTTTTTTTTTATTGAGATTGGGTTTTTTCACATAACTTTTTGTCTTGTGGTGCAGGCTTTCCTACCTACAGTACACTTACCAACTTCTTGCATGTATACTTTTCCCAGCGTCGCTAGTAAAACTAAAAAAAAGTCTCAGCTGCTTAAAGGCTGCGCATATAATCATATTTTAAAATTGCTTGGCAATAATGAGAAATAATTTTTTTTCTTTTTTTCCTTGATAACTTTCTGCAGTTGACACTGAACCTTCTGCAGGATGCAGTGGAAATATATTTTCGTATTCACACATGGTGAACTTTTTATGCTCCCTATCATTGTTGCTGTCAGCCAACAGACAGCAGTGCCGATGTTCAAGCATGTCGCTATAAGGTGTAATAATCTGTACAACAAATCACTGTCGCAGGTTGTAATTGCATTCTCTCCTTCTTCTATCGCGCTTTTTTTTTTTTTATAACATTTCAGAGTTTATTAAGCTTCAAAAACAGTACAGGTAAGTTTACAGTCAAGTATCCAAAGTTGACAAATGCGACAGTTAGTTTAGGACAAGCATAGTATTCCGCAACCAAATTGTTAAACAGTAGATTAATTTATCAAGGTAAGAAACCTGACCTCTAAGTCTCAGTAATATAACATCTCTTGGTTATTCAGAGGTTAAAGAGGTGTATCGGAACCACAAGATATATTACGCAAAACATATCTAGAACATGTGGTAGATACTCGAACAAATCTATACCACTATACTTAAAGCGGAGGTTCACCCTAAAACATGTATATACCATTCCATCCAGCATACTGCCGACATGTACGTTATGCTGTTTTTTTTTTTTTTTCGCTGTACATACCCTCGTATAGCTATTTTCCCCCCCGGCTTCTGGGTAGTGGCTCCCGCGGGACTGGGCGTTCCTATTAAGAGACTAAGTGATTGACGTGATGACAAAAGCTTCCCCTCGGCACATAATGCGCGTCACTAGTTTCCGAAAGAAGCCAAACTGCGAGTCGGCTCTATACGGCACCTGCGCACCATCGTTCGGCTTCTTTCGGAAACTGGTGACGCGCATTATGCGCCGGGGGAAGCTTTTGTCATCACGTCAATCACTTTGTCTCTGAATAGGAACGCCAACTCTCACAGGAGCCACTACAACGGTATGTACAGCGAAACAAAAAACAGCATACTGTACATGTCGGCAGTATGCTGGATGGAATGGTGTATATACATGTTTTTTAGGGTGAACCTCCGCTTTAAGTTTACCAGAGTAGAAAAAAAAAGATAGAAAGGGTGTCAGTAATGAAAGGATCAAGAGAGGGTATTAGGAAATGTTAACTCCTCTTGTTTAGACTATTCATAAAGGATTGTGCTTAGCTACGTGACATTTATCTTAAGATGCAATAAGTTATGTTTCAGAAGGGCCTTGTAGGTTTCCGAATAACGAAATTCAAACCAGGGTGTACATGTCTTATGGAACTTGTCTATACTATCGGAGGCCTGAGTGAGAGTGTCTTCCATTTCACATATTTCTGAGATCTTTGCCAGCCACTGTGTGATGGTGGATACCCGTGTAGTTTTCCAGTGAATTGGGATCAACGTCTTGGCTGCATTTAACATATGTTTAGTTAGCGAATTCTTGTACCGTTTCAGTGAGAGAGGAGATGTGGAGTAAGCAGCACACAGCATCCAGTACTAGACTGGTTTCTGTAATCAATTTTAATCAGGTCTCTGACCTGATGCCAATATGCAACCAGGAGGGGACAGTGCCATCAAGTGTGTATTGGCGTGCCTGCTTCACCTCCACATCTCCAAAAGACATTGGGGGTTTGAGCATACCAGGAATGTAGCTTAGCCGGTGTGATATACCAGTAGATGAGCAATTTATAGGACATTTCCTGTGTCTTAGTGCTGATAGAGCATTTATGTGCCAGGATACAAGCATATCTCCATTGCCTATTGGAGAAAGTTAGCTTTTCGAAATCGGAAATAGAGATAGCTTTCTGCAATTGATCACCCTTAGCGCAGACCATTTCAAAGTCCGTCAGTTGTCTGGAGAAGTGATTTAGTTTTGTCTTATCGCTTACGTAGCTACGTATTTGAAAGTACGTCCAGAGTGGTAAATTAGGTAGTTCACTCACTCTTCTAAGCGTCTGATAGTCCATGAGCTTCCCATTCGGAAAGCAGTCACCTGTTTGTAGCGTTTTGTTGGAGGGGAAACGACGAAGCAATCGATTACAGAAACCCGGCAGAAAGTATGGGTTATCTGAAAGAGGTGTGAGTGGGCTCACTAGAGAAGAGAGAGTGTGGTATTTGGCCAGTCCCCTACAGATAGCCAGGGTATTAGCCAGTAATGGTTGTTGTTTTAACAAGTGCAGGTTTTTTAGTCCCGGGTTTCAAAGTGAGAAAAGAAGGGGGGGGGGGGTGACGGCTCAGACTGTCCTCCTAATGCTACCCAATTTTTTTGTCTTCCCATGGCAGTGCCAATCTTAAACTCTTGTGAGATGCGCTGCTTAATAATACTTCCTGAAGTCTGGCAACCCCATCCCTACCTGTTCCTTAGGTCTAGTCAATAGAGTGAATTTAATCCTAGCCTTTTTATGTGCCCAAAGAAAAGTCAAGAGGGAAGTTTTTTTCCTTTTTTTAAGCTCAATAGCTTTTCCCTTTTTATTTAAATAAGTGGAGAGTTGTCATCTATCCCCAAATCTGCCAGTTGTATCCCACCACTTTGTGTTCCTATATTTTTATTTTTTGTAATATAAACTTTTATCTGAAGAGTTGTGTCTATAATGCATTTTACAATACAGACAAACCTAATTGCTCTTATGTCCATAAAGCAGATCTAGCAATAGATATAGGGCGTTATTTACGAAAGGCAAATCCACTTTGCACTACAAGTACAAACTAGAAGTGCAAAGTGCTCTTGAAATTGCACTGAAAGTGCACTTGGAAGTACAGTCACTGTAAATCTGAGGGGTAGATCTGAAATGAGGGGAAGCTCTGCTGATTTTTATCATCCAATCATGTGCAAGCTAAAATGCTTTTTTCATTTTCCTTGCATGTCTCCCTCAGATCTAAAGCGATTGCACTTGTAGTGCAAAGTGGGTTTGCCTTTAGTAAATAACCCCCATAGTTTTTCATATTAAGTGCATGCAAGCTTGGTGAAGTGTAATTAGGCAGGCTGAGGAGATATTTCTCCCAAGGCTCATCTCTCAGGCCCAGGCACAGTGACTTAAGGTAAATCCACTGATTTAACAGTTTAAAAAAACAGTTACATTCCTGGCATGCCGGGAAGGCTTACTGTCGCATTGGTTGTGCGCTCAACCAAACTGTCAAACCATCCAATGACTGGTGTCATAACTATGTGCAGCATCATGACAGTTGAGGATCAAACAGACCAAGATGGTTTTAAAGCACAGAACACTGTTTTTATTATTATTATTTTTTATTTTATTTTTGATAATTATTTTGAAATGTCGGTGTACACAGCGAAAAATTGAGCTGCAGGTGAGCTACAGTGCAGAATGAAAAAAAAATGTAGGCTGTATTTAAGTGTGAACGGGTCACACATTGATGAAAACTGCAGGTCTCTGCACAAGTGTCAGAGGATTAAAACACTATTGGACCCTCTTTATTTTACTGTTTTACAGTAAGGTTGCATCTACATTATATATGGTAATACATATTAGGGTTGTCCAGATACCGATACCGAGTATTTGCGGGAGTACTTGTACTCGCGCAAATGCTACCGATACCTAAATAGAATACTTTTTTTGTATTTATCAACATGTTCTGTGAAAATTCTTTGAGTTTTTTACTACTGCATGACAAGAAAATAAAAATGTTTTATTAATTTTTACTCATTTTTATTCTTTTATAATGTCTTGAGTTAGAGTTCTTCATAATTCTAAAGAAAATATCCTTAGTCTGTATTGTGGTTTGAAAACTGTCACATGACATTTAAAAAAAGTATCGGTACTTGTACTCGGTCCTAAAAAAGTGGTATCGGGACAACCCTAATACATATGCTACTGTTAAAGAGACTTAAAATACCCTGTAATACCAAAATAGCTAGATGGACTGCGGCTCTCACACAACACAGCAGCCCGGGTTTCCAGTACTCCGAAGAGCCCCTTCACACTGCTCCATTCAGCAGCACCTTTCCTCCCAGAGAAGAAGGAATATATATATTATAGGCAAAAATTGTATTACTACTTATGCTTCTAAAAAATGTTGGGTTAATTCTGGGGAAATATTTGTAAAGTACAGAACGTGTGTAATGTAAAACCAGTAAGCAACCACCCAATGTACTTTAGGTATTTTTACATGTTTTATGGGCAGGTGTGTTGTAAGTTGCATATATTTGGGTAGCCAATCCCATTGAAGAAATCGGTTTGATGAAACATGTCTGGGCTACACGGCAATCAACAGTGGTGTTTAGCATCTGAATTTGCCGATCACCGTGTGTGAAATCGTTCTAGGAGCAGAAAGACAAGCAAGTGAGGGTGAGATTAGTAGGTTCAGTTCCGGGTTTGCCGTGACCGCTATATATATATCGCATGCACCGCTGCTAGTCTCTTGCTTCTGAAAGGATTTTGTTTTGAAGTGCCTTGTTTTTCTTGGAAGGATGTTAGTGTAATATTTGGAGATTTATGTGTGCCGTTTTAATAAATAGTTTTACAGTACTTCACTATTGCAAGCACTTATTTATTCTTGCATGCGGAGAACACTGGTTTACTAAACACTGGTGGAATTGCCTAGGAGACCTAGGAGAGTTTTACTAAGCTTTAATGCCAAGCATGTGAATGCAAGGCACATTCTTGTGGTGAGTTCAAATCCTTAAGGGGACGGAGTCACAGAAACACAATTGGTGTGGTGGAAGCATTCTATCAAATTTTTTTTTATTTATTTTTTATTTTAGAAGATTGCATGTTTAAGTTTGAAGCACTTGGAAAAACACTACAATTTATGGACTTGATTTTTTTGATTCTTTCCACACTTTAGGTGTGGGTTTTGGATGACCACTTATGAACACTTGTTTAGAGATATATAATTTGTAGTATATATTTTCTTTTTATTCTCATGTTTAATATTTTTTTTTTACACTTTTTCACATGACAAATTAGGCGGTCGCCTAAGGCCTCGCACACACAGGGGCCTCGTGGCCACCTTACTTGCCCAATGCATTGCCCCAGTTTTGAGGGACAGGGGACCTTAACGCTGCTGTGCTCAGGCAGCGTTATGATCCCTGACTCAGAAGCTGGGCTGCCAGCGTACCTAAAAAACAGTGACTATCGGTGACACCACCCCTTGTGACGTCAATGACCCAGCATGTCTTCAGTCAATGTCGTCACAAGGTGCGGGTTTACCAGGTGACATCACCGTGTGGCCCCCTCCCCTTAGTTATTAAAGAGCAGGGCTCCAGATTCCGATAAGCCCCCTGCCAACAGACCCCCACAACCACTGCCCAGGGTTGTGGGGAAGAGGCTCTTGTCCTTGAATTATTTTTCCCATCATGGGCGTGAGTGGGGCCCCATGTCAAGTTTTGCCTAAGGCCTCACAAACCTTAGAGCCGCCTCTGCATGGTGATTTAGGTTATATTATTTACATGTTTTTATATATGTTTATATGATTTTATAAACACAGCGCTACAAATTTACCATTTTAAATTTTTGCATATATTACATCCAATAGGTACAACTATTAAGCAGCGCAATACATGAAGATACAATAAACTTATTGGCTGCTGATTCATTCCATTACTGTCGTTGCAATTTTAGTTTTTGGTGACGGGTTCTCTTTAATGAGACATCAGGGTCTAAAAGAGACCCCGTGCTCTACTGAATGTAATGCAATGCATATTGCATTGCATTCTTTCCCAGGTATGCTGGCTGGCAACACCAAGAGGTGGACTTGGAAGTGATGTCAAACACCTTTCTTTCTGGTTCAGCAACAAGGAGGGGCGAGGACAGCAAACTCTACTTGGCCACACCTGCTATGTTGGTCCCAGGCCCGCAGATGGGCATACGAAGCCCAGAATGCATGGCAGGGAAATGTGTGCGGGGGGAGAACCATTACCGGAGGTGGATAGAAACAATCGGACGGCAGAAGTCTGCTTGCCATATTTACAAACAACCCTGGTGACTACAGCCACTGGAATGTGTGTAAAACCCTGTGCTGTGAGGTCCATACGACATACAGACCTAACCAAGAAAGGGTTAAACCTATATCTGATGGATGCCGTAAAGCAGGGGTGCTCATCCAACCCCCTTTTTCAATTTTCAATATTTTTATATATATATATATATATATATATATATATATATATATATATATATATATATATATTATATATAGTGTTTTTAATAGATAGATAGATTTATCTCTATCTCTATATCCACTTCCCGCCTGGTCAATATCATATTGACGTCCGAGAAGTGGTTGTGTTATCCTGACTGGACGTCTATTGACATCCAGCAGGATAACAGCCGCTGCGCGCCGATCTGTGGTGCGGTCTGTCAGTCTGACACACCGCAGCAATGATCTCAGTAAAGAGCCTCTGGCGGAGGCTCGTTACCACATGATCAGCCGCGTTTAACCACTGCTGATCATGATGAAAACAGGAAAAGCAGTTGATCGGCTTTTCCTCACTCGCGTCTGACAGAAGGGAGTAGAGGAGAGCCGATCAGCGGCTCTCCTGACATGGGGGGTTTGCGCTGATTGTTTATCAGCGCAGCCCCTCCTCGGATGCCCACACTGGACCACCAGGATGCCGCTCAGGACCACAAGGAAAGCGCCTAACATGTGGATGGCCAGGTAAGTCCCCCATGGCCATCCACATGTACAAATGTATACATAACATAGTATGCATAACATATGCCACAAATGGGCACTGACTAGCACCATCATGGCACAAACATTTGTAATGCCCATCAGTGCCCGCCATATCAGTGCCCGCCATTGCAGCCATATCAGTGCCCGCCATTGCAGCCATATCAGTGCCCGCCATTGCAGCCATATCAGTGCCCGCCATTGCAGCCATATCAGTGCCCGCCATTGCAGCCATATCAGTGCCCGCCATTGCAGAAGAAAAGGTACCTATTTACAAAAAAAAATAACAAAGAAAAACGTTATTTTCCCAAATATTCGCTCTTCTTTTTTTTTTTTTTGCACAATAAAAAAAATAAAAAAATAATTGCAGAGGTGCTCAAATACCGCCAAAAGAAAGCTCTATTTGTGGGAACAAAATGATAAAATTTGTTTGGGTACAGTGTAGCATGACCGCGCAATTGTCATTCAAATTGCGACAGCACTGAAAGCTGAAAATTGGCCTGGGCAGGAAGGTGTATAAGTGCCTGGTATTGAAGTGGATATATACACTACATGAAAATTACTTCCTTTTCAAAGATACCCATTTTTTACAGCTCAGAGGGGCTTCGATGGGTTCTAATGTCACACCCCCGTATGCAAATGCGTTCATGAACATGATTGAAGTTTCATTGATTTATCTCAGGGGTGGCCAACCAGTGGCCCTGGGGCCATATGTGGCCCACGGAGCCCTCTGATGTGGCCCGCGACCTCCTGCTCTGGAATGGTGGGTTGGCAAGCCCAGATCGCAGGTTGTCGACGTGCCATACCACGGCATCAGTGTTGTGAATAAAGATTTATATTTATTCTTATAATTTTGGATTGATTTATATTTTGTATTTTTCCTCCTTTTTTTTTTTTTTTTTTTTTTCTTTTTTGTCTTTAATAATATTTTTTTTTTAATATATATTTTTTGATTTTTTTTCATACATATTTCATTTTTTTTTTTTAATGCCTTTTTGTATGATATATTTTATATATATATATATTTTTCAGACTGACACTGGGATAGCTCCTGGGGAATTTTGAGTCTGTGGCCAGCTGGATTAACCCTTTTTTGTATCTATGGTGTGAAATACTTGAAATTGCCAATTCACTTTTTTTTTTTTAATGTGTGTGAGGGACACTTGAGTGATTTGGTAACCAGTCGCTGGCCACAATGAACTTAAATGGTTCAGAATTTCAATTTTTTTTTTTTTTTTTTGAATAGCATAATGAAGATTATAAACCATGTTCACGGTCATTTTCTGTGGGACCAATCACAAAAAGGACAAGTGGACTCGACTGGACCGATCGTGTGAAAGGGGCCTTTCACTGAAGCACTGTGTTTGCAGTGCAGAAGCGGGTTACCTCTACTTTCCATAGACCTCTTTTATATCTTGCAGGTGTGGTGCACAGGAGGGGTGGGGTGTAATTGATGCCAACGTTATAGCGTAAGCATCAGCTTTTGCCATTCCTGCTCCCTCTGGCGCAGGCTCCATCCACTCTTTGTTCACAACTCGCCATCTCAGAGCAGGAGGTCACGAGCCACATCAGAGGGCTCCGAGGGCCACACCAACCGTTTAGCACCCCTGGTGTAAAGGGTACTTGTGGTCATTGACATGATGATTTTCCAAATGCTTATTTTGCATCTGGGGCCCTCCTTTTCTTGCCGTACCTTGGCAGCCTAGGTACAGGCTTTCTTGGTGATGAAAAGCACTTTCGTCTGCTCAGTGTTGCTGCTTGGAGTGCACCTACCTACGTCCTCCTTATCAGTGCTGTTTATTTCAACTGTGAGCAATCCGCGATCTTCGTGTGACTTTAAATATTTTACAGAAAACTCCCAACTGCTTACAGATCAGTCAAACAGAATTTCAGAGGGTAGCCGACAGACTATAGTAAGCCAAAGTATTCACATTGAGTGGTGGTGCTGCAGCTCCAGTTGTGAAAAGTCTAGGCTGGTTGGGAATGAGAGGACAGCATTGTATACTTAAAAGAGATGATCAAAATATCATTAGCAGTGAAAGAATTGGTATAGGAACAACTATGCAGCTGCTACACACAGGATAACATGTTTATCTGTCTTGACACCAGAGTATAGTATAATATATGCAATACACTTGTGTACTCCCTGTAAAGACCAATTGACCCATAACTTCCTTTAATTATATAGACATTAGTTCCCCATACTTACATTCCGGGTACATTAAAACAAGAGGTTTGATGTCTTGCAGTGTTTTTTTTTTTTCTAAAACCGCACCAGTGTGAGTAGAAAAGTGGAATCCTTGCTCTCTGTTAGGAAGCAGTGGTCTCATTGCTGGGGTCTGTACAGCTGTACAGTCGTACAGCTCTGTAATCGGAAAAGCTCATGCTTTTAATCATGCCGATTTAAAGAGCTCTGGCCTTGACTAAGTAAGGGGCTTGTTGGACCTCTGCTTCCCCAAAGATCAAGTGCTTGTAGAGGGGGCAGGCTTCTCTGCTCGGGCGGTGGATGCTTTCCAAAAAATATTTAAAACTTTGCCTTCTTTCTTCTTTCGAAGCTTGAGGCCTCATATACACAACCGTTTTCCTCGACAAAATCCATCAAGAAAATTGGTGGCAGAGCTTTTTTGCCAAGGGAAAACGGTTGTATGTGTATGTTTTTCGTCGAGGGAAAAAACTGTTGTGGATCTCAACGAGAAAAAAAATGTTCTCTCTTTTTTTTTTTTTTTTGTACACGCGTTTGTGTGTATGCTTAGAAACCCGCGCATGCTCAGAATAAAGTAAAAGTAGCGTTCGTAATGGAGATAGCACATTTGTCACACTGTAACAGCCTGAAAAGCGCGAATCGTCTCTCACTAAACTTTTACTTAACACGCAGTTACATGAGATTAGCAAAAGCAGCCCCAAGGGTGGCGCCATTGGAATGGAACTTCCCCTTTATAGTGCCGTTGTACGTCACCGCGTTTGAGAACAACGAGATTTTGTCTTGAGAGTGTGTATGCAAACTTAGTACAAAGCTGAGTACTCTAGCCTTCCCTGAAATTTGAGGACCCGGCGGATCACGGTAAATTGCCGCTGATAGCGGATGTCTACCACGTGATCGCCCTGTCCAATAACGGAGCTCTGCAATAACTACCCCCTGTGCAATACTCTGCAATACCCCTACCCCCTGTGCAATATTCTGCAATACCCCCTGTGCAATATTCTGCAATACCCCTACCCCCTGCGCAGTACTCTGCAATACCCCTACCCCATGCGCAGTACTCTGCAATACCCCTAAACCCTGCGCAGTACTCTGCAATACCCCTAAACCCTGCGCAGTACTCTGCAATACCCCTAACCCCTGTGCAGTACTCTGCAATACACCGTATGAATGATCATGGCCGCTGTCCCGCCTCTTGATCTTACGGGAGGCGAAAGGGGACGTCCCCCCTCCCTTCGCCCTCCAGTGCTTCTTTCGACTCACCGCTGCGATCGCAAGCCAGGATTGTTTACATTCCTTGTAATAGGAATAAAAGTGATCAAAACATTTTTTGTGGAAAAACATGTTAAAGTAAAGTAAAATGAACAATAAAAAAAAAAAAAAGTAAAGTTCCCCTGTTCCCGTGTGCTCATATACAGAAGCGACCGTGTGCGTAAGTCCCGCCCACATATGAAAACGGTGTTCAAACCACACATGTGAGGTATCACTGCGAACGTTAGAGCGAGAGCAATAATTTTGGCCCTAGACCTCTTCTCCAACTAAAAAGATGTAACCAGTAAAATATTTAAAGCATCACCTATGGTACCTAAGTAGCGAAGTTTGGCGCCATTCCACAAGCGTGTGCAATTTTGAAGGGTGACATGTTGGGTATCTATTTACTCGGCGTAAATTTATCTTTCATATTATGCAAAACCATTGGGCTAACTTTAATGTTTTTTAACATAGCACAAAACTGTTTTATTTACAAAATAAACGAGTTAGAAAAATTGCTGTGCAAATACCATGCACGATAAAAAGTTGCAACGACCGTCATTGTATTCTCTAGGGTCTTTGCTAAAAAAAACATATATAATGTTTTGGGGTTCTATGTAATTTTCTAGCAAATAAATTATCATTTTTAAATGTAGGAAAGAAAAATAAGAATTGGCTTGGGTGCTCCAGAACGCCTGATGGTGCTCCCTGCACGTTGGGCCTTCGTATGTGGCCACGCTGTGTAAAAGTCTCACACATGTGGTATCGCCATACTCGGGAGGAATAGCAGAATGTGTTTTGGGGTGTAATTTGTGGTATGCAGATGCTTTGTGTGAGAAATAACCTGCTAATATAAAAATTTTGTGAAAATAAAAAAAATCTTGATTTTTGCAAAGAATTGTGGGAAAAAATGACAACTTCAAAAAACTCACAATGCCTCTTTCTAAATACCTTGGAATGTCTCTTCTTTACAAAAAGGGGTCATTTGGGGGTATTTGTACTTTTCTGGCATGTTGGGGTCTCAAGAAATGAGATAGGCCGTCAGTACTTCAGGTGTGATCAATTTTCAGATATTGGCACCATAGCTTGTGGACCCTATAACTTTCAACCAGACTAAATAATATCCAATTTTTTTTTTATTTTTTTTTTATTTTTTACCAAAGATTTGTAGCAGTATACATTTTAGGCCAAATTTATGAAGAAAAATTACTTTTTTGCAAAATTTTATAATAGAAATGAAAGAAAAATCATTTTTTTTTTACAAAATTTTCGTTCTTTTTTTCATTTATAGCGGAAAAAATAAATGCAGTGGTGATCAGATACCACCAAAAGAAAGCTCTATTTGTGGGAAAAGGACAAAAATGCAATTTGGTTACAGTGTTGTATGACAGAGTTATTGTCAGTCAAAATGTGAGAGTGCTGAAAATTGGTCTGTTATTAAGGGTGTTTAAGTGCCCAGTGGTCAAGTGGTTAAAACAAACTCACCAACAACTACTAGAAATACCTTTCCTCCTTAGACAAAATACTGGAAGTTATAAAATGTTTTAAGATGGCCTCTTCCCTAGGTACAGATAGATTCTCCATCTGCTTTTATAAGAAATTTAGCGTCCTTCCTAGCCCATTTCTTTAACTCATTCGAGTGGCATTCGAGTTCCTCATTTTAGGCATTCGAGTGCCTTTCTCTAGCGACCTGAACGCTGCTTTTATCTCAGTCATAGCCAAACCAGGGAAAGACGCAAGTGAGGTCGGTAGTTATCGTCCCATTTCTCTGATAATTAACGACCTTAAAATCATGACAAGTCTTAGCGATGAGACTTTCCAGTTTTATTTCTGGATACATTCGCTAAGACCAGGTGGGCTTCATCCCAGGGAGACAAGGCCCTGACCAAATCCGTAGGGCAATTGACCTGATCTCCCTCCTACAATCCCACTGGGATGGGGGGGACCACATCAGGAAGGCTTTCTGTTACCTTGGTACTTCAGAAAGCTTTTGACGCTGTGTCCTGGCCTTACCTCTTTGACATCCTTGAACATTGGATTTGGAGTCAAATTTTTTAGACTTGTACACACCCTATATCGTCCCTCAAATTTTCCACTCACCTACTAGCATTTTGCGAGTGGAAAATGAGGGCTGGCGAGGCGCTGGGTTGCCTGGAAGAGGGGCCGGCAGGGTTGATCACCCAGGAGGAAGAGTGGTTATAGGAAGAGGAAAGCTGTGGTATAGCACGCTGTTACAGCCGACATTGAAACTGTCTCGGCTCTGCTCGCTTTCACACAGCCCTGCCTCCTCCTCATCCTGTGATAGACAGAATGCAGATCCAATGTTGGGCTGTGTTCTGTCTATCACAGTCACAGGGTCAGGAGGAGGTGGGGCTGTGTAAGAGCGAGCAGAGCGGAGACCGTTTCAATGTCAGCTGTTACAGCCTGCTATACCACTCTGCAATCCTGTGGCTCTTAATCTTCCTCCAGTCATGTCCTGGCTGCCCTCTCGCTTCCTTTGCCCTGGCGAGGCTGCAATTTGACGCTGCAATGATGGGCAAAGGTCACGAAATGGTGGGCACAGGTGAGCCTGCATTGAGGGGAACTGATAAAGTTGTTAATATTTATTTAGTGTCATTTCATGAGATAATTTATGAGGATGTGATTAGGGGCAGGGCAGGGTAGGGGTTGGGTGGGGCATCTGGTGACAAGTAACCCTTAAGGCCTAGCTAGTAGCGCAGGACTTTACATTTTAAGCCCTGCCTTTCTACATTTTATGACACATGTAATTACTGCTATTCCTCTTGTATATCTCTAATAAAAATATTGAAGCAGAAAATGTTTGAAAACAAAAGTCACGGGTCCCGATTGTTTGTACGAGACCCAGGGCTTTCGATGAGCACGCTGTGTTCCCAGCACAAAGGGAGATATGCATATATGCGCCCCCCACAAAATGTCCACTTCTATGAGGCTGTATACATGTGTGCGGTAGGCGAGAAGAGGTTAATTCTCTCTATTAAAGTAAAAAAAAAAACTTCTGTGCACAGGATCCCCCAGCCCCGCTTGATGCCAAACTCTATCCAGTGCTGTGCCGGAGAGCAGCGCTTCTCGCCTCTCTCTCCTCACTGAACTTAAAGGCTACAGTAGGAACCATTAACAGTGGAGGGGGGGGCAGAGCTGTGCTGTGTGTGACAATGGACACACAGTGTGTGGCAATGGACACACAGCATGTGTCAAACTGCTTCCTATAGAGGGACTTAGAATGGGGAGGAGCCAGCAGGGGACCCCCAGAAGAGGAGGTTCAGGGCTGCTCTGTGCAAAATCATTGCACAGAGCAGGTAAGTATTTATTTTTAAATGTTACCTTTACAATCACTTTAAGACGAGTGGTCTTGGCTGAATTCCACAACAGAAAATGTGTTTAGATCCGCTCTGTATCCTGCCACTTCATTTGACTCTCGATGGGAGGACATTTCTCCATAATAGTGTTGACCATGCTTGTATAATCACTTTGGAATTCCCAGGCCTCGGTTTAATGTGCTGCGCTACTTAGTAAAGGTCATGGGTCCCCTTTCAATGTGTGTTTTTTCTTTCTAAATGTCTGTCCTTATGCGTGTCTAATGTGATCATCTCTAATCCTACCATCATTATACAGTGTTGCATGCATGTCATGAGTGTACTGTTTAGAGCTTATTTCTCATTAGTTATACAGAATCTGCTGAATGACTTTTGTTCATGTTAACAGAGTGAAGATTATATCACAGAGGTCCCTGAACAGCTGGTCGGTGGTTGTAGAGACAGCTTGGAAAACAATCCATGCAAAGAACTGTTTAAAGACTGTTCTAAGTAAGCCAAAATTTAGACATGTTATGTGACATTGGTATATTACTCCTTATAATTATAAAAATTTGATCTGTCTCAGTCTGACAGTGTACAGTCCGTCCGTGTCTTCTTTTTTTTTTTTTCTCCCTACCATTTATTATTTTTGTTTTTTCAGACTTGTCCATGACTTCCTCAGCATGGCTCCATTTTCAGATTACCTGGATAGCCAACATTACAACCGCTTTTTACAGTGGAAATGGCTAGAGAGGTAAGCAATAATGCATGTCTGCAAAGTTATTTTCTTTTCTGTGGAGGCCGTGCTCCTTTGGGCCTAAATATGTCAGACGTATTAAATGGTGTGACTAATGATGCATCAAATCGCATATCAGTATCACATTGACAGTCTTTCATCCTCTGCTTGTCATTCTTTTCAGACAGCCAGTCACAAAGAATACATTTCGCCAATACAGAGTTCTGGGCAAAGGGGGATTTGGTGAGGTAAGAACTAATATGATTTTCAGTGAATATTGACCACTTGCCCACCAGGCTTTTTTCTGGTACTTTCTATTTTACATGTTTACATTTTTGTAAACACAATTTTATTTTTTTTTAGAAAAAGTACACATCAATAAAAAAACAAAACATAAGTTGCTCCCAATTTTTTTGTATAATGTGAAAGATGGGGCTACGCCAAGTAAATGGATACCTAACATGTCACGCTTAAAAAATCTCGATAGGCGACGCTTTAAATGCCTTTTACGAGTCACCTGTTTAGAGTTACAGAGAAGGTCTAATGCTAGAATTATTGCTCTCGCTCTAATGTTCGCAGCAATGTAAGCTTCTGTGTGCAAGCACAGAGGCATAGGGGGCTTTACATTTAAAAAAAAAAAAAAAAAATTATATATATATATATATATATATATATATATATATATATATATATCTCTTCTCTCTCTCCCCACTTTGGAAATGGTTCCAGCAACTCATGAGAAAGCTGTCTGCTGGCAGCAGAAAACAATACCGTAGTTATGGCTGCTATCCTCAGCCATGATCCCGGTAAACACCTGCAAACCGCAACGTATATATATGTATTGCAGTCAGCAACTGGTTAAAGGACAAGTCGAAAATAACCTAAACTAATGCTAAACCTCCTAAAACTTGACTAACCTCCCTGCACCCATTCCAGCCACTTATTTTCCCTTGGCCCAGTGTTTACATCATTGGCAATACAATTCTCTTCAGTCTCTGGAAATACTCAGTATATTGACCCGCAGGGGGGCCAGAGTGGAAGAGAATTTCAGTGTTGCGAATGTAAACACCGGCTCGGGCCACATTTGTGCAACAAAATAAGTAAGGAGCTGGGGTTGAGAAAGGTTGGTCCATTTTAGTTAAGGGGACTGGGGTAGGTGGTTTAGTGTTTTATTTTAGGTAAACCTTTTTAATATGATCCTTCCCACTTAGTCTATCTAGTATACAGCACCTGTGCATGGAAGATGTTGAAACCTTTTTATTGGTTTATTTTTCATGTCACAGCAGCTGTGAAAACTCTGTGCGAAAGAAGAAGAAAAAAACCCTCATCTTTCCTAGCAGAAAAATAAAAACATGGGCAAGATGCACATTATACTCCCCTTTCCTCTAATTTAAGGATCTAGTATTCCTAGAGTTCTGCATTCCGATTTTTTTTTTTTTTGCGTCAGCTGATAATGCAAAGATGAATAGATCTAGGAGGCGGACACAGTATGCTGCCTCATAGCCAGTAATGAGAACATCTCATGACATGCCACTGAATAGCCATCTTTGTTTATCAGGGTGTTTTGAAGGTAAAACTGCTTGTACTTGCATAACTCATATTCACTTTTTCATTTTGACATGCATGATTGGTTTCTAAGGACATCAAAAATATATTTCTTCCTTCAAAAGCTTTAGAGATGAGGGCTGTGTTTTACACCTCCCATTCTTTCTCTACGGCTTTCTTTGAATTATGTGCCTAATGTCTTACCTCATGCAAGCAATTACTAGCTGTTCTAGTTAAAGCAGTCATAATCCAAATTGCATGCTTTAAATGGACTATTTAGAGATGAGAGAAGAGCATGTCTAATCCCAGTAAATAGACTTGGACATGATTTAAAAAGCTCTGATAATTTTTGCAAGCTTAATGAAGAAATGTAAGAAAAGGACGCAAGTTGACTTTTTGTTTTGTAAAATAGCTAAAATTCTCATGTTTTTTTATCTATCGTTATATTGCTCTTAAAGTGTTTTTATATATATGTATGTGTGGCGGCCTGCTACTTTCATAGCTGGTGCTGCATTAAATTTAGAAGGTGGTCAGAGACTTAACTACCTCTGACACTGTTGTTTTACCAAATTTGGGCCTCTGTTCCAGCCATGGCTGTACTGTGAGTGACCACCATTGTTGTCTGGGGTGTTGGTACCACCCCAGGCCAAGGGTGGCAGCAGTAGAGTCAGGGTGTATTGGGTGTTTTTCCTCGGCAGCCAATCAGTGGGTGTTGCTCGCCTCGCTGTGCATGCTGGGGGAGAGTACTTAAGAAACGGACATCATTAGTACTGAGGTGTGGTCTTGGCCGACCCTGGCTGTCCCTCTCCCCCCCCCCCCCCATGTGTGGCCCTCATGGCCAGGTGTGCGTGTTCAAGTGTCCCTGGCTCCAGGACCACGTTGGTCTGGGGTTGTGATCCACTATGTAGGCCTGGTAGTCAGACTGGGTCTATGTTAGCAGAGTGGTCCTGTGCTGTCCGTCCTGAGGGAGGAAGCCACCCGATGAAGAACCTGTCTTGGAGAGCACTAAGCACAAGGCCGGTATCTCAGGACAGGCCTTGAACTTCATCTAAGGATGCACGATTGCTGAGAGGCTGAATGATGGTCTCCTGTCACTTCTGAGTTCATAAGAGTTTATTCAAGAGAGATCCGGGTGCTTAATCCTGTGTTGAGAAGGATTCTGGACCGAATATATCTCCACCTTTGGGAAGGTCTGTGCTAGAGACTTTGCTAAAGTTTTCGTGCGACACCCTGGCTGCTAGGCTAGTGAGAGAGGCCTATCTGGGTGCGCAATACCCACTCTGGCTAGAGGGGCGCTGAAAGCTACATTGCTGGAAGCAGGAGTGTTTCCGAACAAAGTTATACACCTGAACCTACTACCTATTACCTTTTCCACCTCCAACTACTACTTTTATTCTTTTACACCGTTGGGTAATAAAGCAAAGAAAAAAGTTTTTCTCAACTCTCGTCGTATACCCTAGACAGCGAAGGAATAGAGGTAACACGCCACCCAAAACAAACCAGCAGCTCCTTCAGTGTGTGTGTGTATATATTTATATATATATATATATATATATATAATGTGTATAGCTTTTATTTAAATTTTTTTAATAAAACGGGCTAGTTCAGGAAGCCCACTGAAAAACCAGTATAACCATTTACGACTTCATCATTTTATATACATCATCCTCCTGTTCTCTTTACTAATTCACCCGATCAAAGTGTAGCATATGCTATATAAATATTACAAAAAATAAGTCTTTTCATAACAGGCCATATAATAACGATGTTCTAGGTGGATTTGAAGCGTCAGCACCTCATTTATATTGCGTTTCTGTACAGGAACTTCCTGTAATGCAGAGCGCTTACAACTGTTCTCCTTCTTTTTTTTTTATTATAGTGCAAGAAAAAATGCTACCAAAAGAAAGCTTTTTGTGGGGGAATGACGTTTGGGTACAGCATTGCATGACTGCTCAATTGTCAGTTAAAGCGACGCAGTGCCAAATTGTAAAAAGTGCTCTGGTCAGGAAGGGGGTAAAATCTTCTGGGGCTGAGGTGGTTAAGAGGGGATTCTCGTGGCCCTGTCCCAATTCTTTTGAAAATGGGGTTATATGTTGCCATCAAGTTCATCTTTTTTTCTTAAAATGGTACATTTTATTTTTTTCAAATATTTTGATATGTTTTTTATTGTGAATAAAATTTGGGTTTATGAGATTTGCAAATCATTGTAATCTGCTCTTCTTTTTTTTGTATCTGTTGCAAAATTTCCTACCTGGAGATTTAGCCAATAACAGCACTTCCTGTTGCAGTCTGACAGTGCTAAGACACTGCCTTGCAATTGGCTTTAGCTTTGTCATCCTGTCCTCTGAACTTGGTTACCGACCATTGGTCTGCCTAACAACCAGCTCAAGGACAAATCAGGTTGACCGCACTGCTGATAACTGCAGGGCAATGTTCTAGCTTTATCAATCTGCAATAGTAAGTGCAGAATGCAGGCTCTGGCATCTGGGGAGGGCCTCAGATGCGCCCTGGATACAGGGAGAGGCCGCGCTTCCGGGTCGGCGCGCGTCATTGTGGCGCATGCGCAGAGGGAGAAGGCAAGGTCACCTGGTGCCTTTAGAAGGACTTCCGGTTCCGGGTCAGCGCGGCGGCGTTTTTGAGTCCTGGAACCGTGTCCTAGCAAGCACGCTGCTGCAAACGCTCCTATGGAGGAAGATATTGCAGACAAGGGGACAAGCCAAGGCACCAGCAAGGCTAAGGTAAGGGAGTGCCTGTGTTACCTTCTAGCTTTTCTCTTATGGGGGTTACTTCACCCATCTCCCCCTCTTCCCCCACCCTCCACCTCCTAGTTTCTGGTCATTGTTGGGGATTGTTTTCCTTTCTGCCTAGCAATAGGAATTTACGGTGGTGATGGTGTTTGGCTTGTAGGTGTCATGTCCCGGGGTGTATTCGAACCTGGGTCTTCCTGGTCTTAAACCATAGCCTTACCTGATGTGCCACAGAAGAGATCTAGGCCTTGGGAATATCCTTATTGTGTTCAACACACACCTCGGACTCACTAGCTCCACCTGCTGCCAGCTGTGGACAATTTTCATTCTGGACAGCCTTTAAATAGGAAGTGAGGTCATCACTCAGCGCCCGTTTATTTGGATTACTTCCTGGGTGTTTTGTC
Source organism: Rana kukunoris (assembly GCA_029574335.1). Classification (NCBI taxonomy): domain Eukaryota; kingdom Metazoa; phylum Chordata; class Amphibia; order Anura; family Ranidae; genus Rana; species Rana kukunoris. The sequence continues at coordinate 259,273,565 of CM056051.1, read as the reverse complement.
TTCAGTGATCTGCATTGTATTGAACTCCTGCCTGATATCCCGACTATTCTACAGCCTGCTGATTTTGTACTTTACCGCCAGATCGTGTATGACCTTTGCCTGCCTGACCCTTCTCCGGAATCCGATTGTGAACTATTTTGCCTGATCCGTTGCCAACCGTATCTGCCTGACGACGCTTTGCCTGGATCTCCAGCATACCTGTTCCACTTCGGACACTACCTTTTACAGGTACCTTACATAATAAACGGGCCACAATGGCAGTGGACCCTGCTGAGATTGTTAAGGCGATTACACGTCAGGGACAACTGATCGGAGCGCATGAACAGCATCTTTCTTCCCTGGACGCCAAGTTAGATGAACTTTGCACTATGCTTAAATCTTGTTTGCCTGGTTCCTCTGCAACGGTCCAGATGCCGGATCCTACTTCTGCTACGGTCCAACCCGCCTCTTCTGTACCACCAAAACTTCCCTTGCCTGACAAGTTTGGTGGTGATACTGAGGACTGCAGAGGCTTTTTAAATGTTTGCCGTTTGCATTTCCGCAACAACCCTGTGACTTTTAGCACTTCATCTGCCAAAGTGACTTTTGTAATTTCCTTGTTAAAGGGGAAGGCCCTGGCCTGGGTCTCTCCTTATTTGGAACGAAACGATCCTATACTTCAAGATGCTGAGAAATTTCTGGCTTCTCTCCAGACTGTATTTGACAAGCCAGATAGAGCATCTGCAGCTGAGTACTCGCTCTTGGACATACAACAAGGCACCAGATCTGTGGCACAGTATGCTATTGAGTTCCGTACCCTTGCTGCTGAGACTAATTGGGACTCAAGGGCATTACGTGCAGCCTTCCGAAAAGGTCTCACAGATCGCATCAAGGATGAATTAGTCTATAAGGATCTCCCAGAAGACCTTGAGAAATTCATAGAGCTGTGTGTTCGTCTGGATGTTCGGTACCATGAAAGGTGCCAAGAGAGACTTAGAACCCGCAAGTTTCCTAAGCCAGTTTACCGTTTGGCCCCTAACTTCCAAGCACCACCTCAGCCAGAACCTGAAACCTCTGTTGAACCCCAGGCACCTGTGGAACCCATGGATGTGAGCCGTCTCCACCTAACTGAGTCAGAGAAACAAAGGAGGCGTTCATTGGGCCTATGCCTGTACTGTGGACTTAAAGGACATTTAGTATCTGTCTGCCCTTCCCGTCCAGTAAAAGGCAGGGTCTAACCAGTGTTGGAGGAGCTGGCTTAGACCTTACAGGTAGATCCTCCAAGACCAAGATTACTGTTCCGGCTACTATCCATTTACCTTCTAAGCTTGTTTTCTGCGAGGCGTTTGTGGATTCTGGAGCTGCTGGCATATTCTTGGACTACAATTTTGCAAGAAAGAACAACATCCCGTTTGTTCCAAAGTCTAGACCCCTGAATATTACCACCCTGAATGGACAGCCCTTGGGAGATGGCATTGTGAAATTCGAGACTACGACAATCACCCTTCAGGTAGGCCTCCTCCACAAAGAGGAAGTTGTCTTGTCTCTCATTGATTCTCCGCTTCTGCCTATCATCCTTGGTTACCCATGGTTGCAACTTCACAACCCTTCTTTTGATTGGGAAAAGGGAGAACTAACCTCCTGGGGATCGTGCTGTCGCCCTAATTGTTTGTCTCAACCCAAAAGACTTTCTGCTTGCATGTTGGCTCCTGTGACTATTCCACCTACCTTGCCTCGTGAATACCATGACTTTGCAGATGTATTTTGCAAGCAAAAGGCAGAGGTGTTACCTCCACATCGTCCTTTTGACTGTACAATTAAATTGATTCCCGGAGCACCTCTTCCCAAAGGAAAGACCTACCCCTTGTCTCTGCCTGAACAAAAGTCTATGGAGGAATACGTAAGAGACAACTTGGAAAGAGGTTTTATGCGACCCTCTTCTTCTCCAGTAGGAGCAGGTTTTTTCTTCGTTGAAAAGAAAGATGGGGGCCTTCGACCATGCATAGACTATCGGGGGTTAAATCAAATCACTGTAAAGGACTCCTACCCTTTGCCTCTCATTCTTGAACTGTTTGATGTACTTAAGGGGGCTGTCATCTTCTCCAAGCTAGACCTACGAGGGGCATATAACCTGATTCGAATTAAAGAGGGGGACGAGTGGAAGACAGCATTCAACACTCGTAATGGACACTTTGAATATTTGGTCATGCCATTTGGGTTGTGTAACGCACCTGCTGTCTTTCAACGTTTCATGAATGAAATTTTCCATGATTTCAGCAACCGCTTTGTGATCATCTACTTGGACGACATTTTAATCTTTTCCAAGACTCATCTAGAGCACATCTCGCATGTGAAACAGGTATTACAACGACTTAGAGAAAACCATCTTTATGCAAAAATCGAAAAATGCAGTTTTCATCAAAGCTGTATTCCTTTCCTTGGGTACATCATAAGTGCTGACGGTTTCCAAATGGACCCTCAAAAACTTTCCGCTGTCTTGCAATGGCCCCAACCGACCACTTTAAGAGGACTCCAAAGCTTTTTAGGGTTTGCAAATTACTACAGACGCTTCATTAAAAGTTTTGCCTCCATTGCGGCACCCCTTACTGCCATGACTAAGAAGGGTACAAATTGTAAGGTGTGGTCTTCAGAAGCAAGATCGGCTTTCCAGCGATTAAAGGACACGTTCAGTAAAGCTCCAATTCTTCAGCATCCAAATCCTGATCTCCAGTACATTGTTGAGGTTGATGCCTCTGAGGTTGGAGCAGGTGCCGTACTCTCCCAGAGACAGCCAAAGTCTGGTAGAATCCATCCAGTAGCTTTTTTCTCTAGAAAGTTTTCTCCTGCAGAGATGAATTATGATGTTGGGAATCGAGAACTACTGGCCATCAAATTGGCATTGTCTGAATGGCGACACCTTCTGGAAGGGGCTCCCAAGCCTTTTACTATCCTCACTGACCATAAAAACCTACTGTATCTTCAGACTGCTAGACGTCTGAACTCACGTCAGGCTCGATGGGCTCTGTTTTTCTCCCGTTTTAATTTTGTCCTTTCTTATGTTCCAGGGCATAGAAACAAAAAAGCCGATGCTCTTTCCAGACAGTTCGCTACCTCTGAAGAAGATCAACCAGGCGAGCAGTATATAATCCCACCTCACAAAATTGTTGCGCAGATCTCCACGGCTCTTTCCCAACAGCTACAAGAATCCCAGAATCGTGTTCCCCAGGGCTTGAAGATACCACCAGGTCGCCTGTACGTAGCCCCTAGTCTCAGAAAACCTGTACTCCTCTGGGCACATAATGGCGTGTTATCCGGTCACCCTGGTGTCACCATCACTCTTAAGACCTTGCAACGTCATGTATGGTGGCCTCATATGAAAAAGGATGTTACTGACTATGTGGCTGCCTGCCCAACTTGTGCTGCTAATAAAGTACCCCGCACATTGCCTGCTGGACTGTTACATCCACTTCCGGCACCTCGCCAGCCTTGGACCCATTTGACCATGGACTTCATTGTAGACTTACCCAAGTCCGAGGGCATGACTGCTATATGGGTCACAGTGGATCGCTTTTCCAAAATGTCTCATTTTGTGCCGCTCCCGGGATTACCTACAGCGAAAGCACTGTCCACTCTTTTCCTTTCCCATATTGTAAAACATCATGGCATACCTACCAATGTCGTCTCAGACCGCGGATCCCAGTTCGTTTCCCGATTCTGGAGAGCGTTCTGCAAGAAACTGGGAGTAACGCTCTCGCTCTCTACTTCACATCACCCGCAAACTGATGGTCAAACCGAACGCATGAACCAGACCCTAGAAACCTATCTTCGACATTATGTCAATGCCTTACACTCCAACTGGTCTGAGTACTTGCCTTTAGCTGAGTTCGCCCTAAATTCCCGTTGGCACAGTGCTCTTCATACCACACCATTCTACGCAGCCCTAGGCTATCACCCTCAGACTTTTCCTCTACTTCAGCCTTCTTCTGGTGTACCAGCAGCAGATCAGCGGGTAAAGAATATTCTACTACATTGGAAGAAGATTCGTTCATTACTACAAAAGTCAGCAGGCAAGTACAGACTTTTTTCCAACAGACGAAGACGCCATATACCTCCATATGTGGTGGGGGACAGAGTTTGGCTATCAACCAAGTATGTGAGACTGAAACAACCTTCTACCAAATTGGGCCCTCGATTCATTGGTCCTTACAGGATCATTGCTCGAGTTGGGCCAGTTTCCTATCGCTTAAAATTACCTTCCTCTCTCCGGATACATCCTGTGTTTCACGTTTCCCTCCTCAAAAAAGCTATTTTCAACCGCTACTCCAGATCACAACAGCTACCTCCTCCTGTTCTTGTTGATGGACAAAGTGAGTTTGAAGTCTCCAAGATTCTTGATTCCAGAAGACATGGCCGTGGCCTTCGGTATCTGGTTCATTGGAAGGGATATCCTGTCACAGACCGCTCCTGGGTTCCAGCCAAAGATCTGCATGCCCCTTCTCTTATACGAGACTTCCATGCCTCGTTCCCCACTAAACCCCGCTAGGCCCCCGGAGGGGTCCATTGGGGAGGGGGCCCTGTCATGTCCCGGGGTGTATTCGAACCTGGGTCTTCCTGGTCTTAAACCATAGCCTTACCTGATGTGCCACAGAAGAGATCTAGGCCTTGGGAATATCCTTATTGTGTTCAACACACACCTCGGACTCACTAGCTCCACCTGCTGCCAGCTGTGGACAATTTTCATTCTGGACAGCCTTTAAATAGGAAGTGAGGTCATCACTCAGCGCCCGTTTATTTGGATTACTTCCTGGGTGTTTTGTCTTCAGTGATCTGCATTGTATTGAACTCCTGCCTGATATCCCGACTATTCTACAGCCTGCTGATTTTGTACTTTACCGCCAGATCGTGTATGACCTTTGCCTGCCTGACCCTTCTCCGGAATCCGATTGTGAACTATTTTGCCTGATCCGTTGCCAACCGTATCTGCCTGACGACGCTTTGCCTGGATCTCCAGCATACCTGTTCCACTTCGGACACTACCTTTTACAGGTACCTTACAGTAGGGCACAGGGAGTTTTGGCTGTTTTCCTAAGTGCACCTGGGTGTCAGAATTTTTTTTTTTTTTACTGAATACTACGTCCTAAGCGTGCGTTTTCTTGCTTGTTATCTGTCTGTACAGGGGAAAGGCTCTGCTCAGATTCCAAAGAGAAGATGCCCTGTTTGCAAGGAGAAGCTCAGCGATGCTTGGAAAAAATCACTCTGTGCAGACTGTACAAGCAACGTACTTAAGGAGTCTCCTTCCTTATGTGGAGAGTTGATATCCACTATTAAGGAGGAACTCCGTACCACCTTTCAGGCTTTTAGGTCTAACCTAGGGGAACAAACAAGTTCCATGGAAGAGCCGGGAGGGTCGCAGAACTCTTCACTGAGCGAAGCTCAGGCTTTATTCACCCCAATATCCCAAAATCTTTCTCAGGAGTCAGTGCCGGTAGATTCAGACTCTGAGGAAGAAGATGAAGCGGAGTCGACTTCAAAATATAAATTATCACTGGAGGAGGTCGCAGGCCTTGTTAAGGTGATCCATGCGACTTTGGGGATAGAAGAGGAGAAAAAGGAAGTTTCCCTACATGACCGGATGTATGCAGGTTTAGGGGATACCAAAGGCAGGGTGTTTCCAGTACATTCCTTAATCACGGATATGATTAAGAAGGAATGGTTGGACCCAGAGAAGAAGCCATTTTTTTCAGGGGCACACAAGAGGAGGTTCCATTTCGAGGAAAGTCCGGATGCCATTTGGAATAAAGTTCCAAAATTGGATGCGGCATTCTCACAGGTTTCAAAATCTTCTGATCTAGCCTTTGAGGACATGGGCACGTTAAGAGAGCCCATGGACAAGAGAATGGATCTGCTATTAAAAAGGTCTTGGCAGTCCGTGATGAACAACCTTAAGCCAGCTATGGCAACAACCTGTGTTGCCAGAAACCTGGAACACTGGATAGGCCAGTTAAAATCACACATTTTAGCAGATTCCCCAAAGCAGGAGATTTTAGACTCCTTTGGTACCCTTTCGACTGCTGTGTCCTACATCGCTGACGCCTCAGCGGAGTCTGTCCGGATGTCAGCGAGGTCGGCGACTCTGACAAAGTCCGCCAGGAGGGCTCTCTGGCTTAAGACTTGGCCAGGGGATGCGGCCCTTTAAAAAATAGGTTAATTGGCCTACCCTTTTCTGGAGATTTATTGTTCGGTTCGGAGTTGGAGTCTATCCTTGACCGGACAGCGGACAAAAAGAAATCTTTTCCAGAAAAGAAAAAGCCTGTTCCTACCCGCAAGCGTTTTTTTCGTCTGCAAGGGCAAGAGAAAAAGGTACAAAACCAAAGGAAGCAGTGGCCGACACAAAGGGGTAAAGGTAGGGGTGGAGTACTCTTCCGTCCTCCTTCAGCCCCCGAAAAACCCCAATGACTTGCAGCTACAGGTAGAGGGAAGACTCCAGAGGTTCGTTCCCCAGTGGAGGGACAGCACCTCAAACCAATTTATTCTAAACTTACTCTTGAGGGGTTATGCAATAGAGTTCAGGGAAGAACCCCCGAGAAGATTTCTGGCAACAAATGTTCCAAAGGATCCCGCCAAGGCTCTTGCTATGAAGTCCCTGATTCAGGAGCGGATTTCTCAGAGAGTAGTGGTGCCGGTTCCGTCCAAGGAATGTTTTCAGGGGTTCTATTCTCATGTTTTCCTGGTCAGGAAACCTTCGGGAAAATTTCGACTCATCCTGAATCTAAAGGAGCTGAATCAATCGGTAGAATACAGGAAGTTCCGGATGGATTGCATTTTTTCTGTAAAAAATCTACTAAGTCAGGGTTGCTTCATGGCAACAATAGACCTGCGAGATGCTTACTTGCACATTCCCATGGCAGACAGCTCCCAAAGGTTCTTGAGACTAGCTTTGAGAGAGGGGAAAAAATTTACACACCTGCAGTTCAGAGCTCTCCCTTTTGGCCTATCATCATCCCCAAGGGTGTTTACAAATGTTATGGCAGAGGCACTAGCTCCGCTGCGTCTAGAGGGGATCTCAGTGGTCCCTTACCTAGATGACCTTCTGTTCTTTGCCCAGACCAGAGAAGATCTTTTGAGAAATCTAGTCAGGGCCCGGTCTCACTTGGAGTCCATAGGGTGGATTCTAAATCTCCAGAAATCGAGCTTGATCCCCTCGCAACAAGTTTGCTTTCTGGGGTTTCTGATCGATTCAGTGGGACAAAGAAATTTTCTCCCAGAAGAAAAACAAAAGAGGGTAATAGAAGCTGTGTCAACCTTACAGTGCAGTCAGCAGATCTCAATCAGGAAGATTATGTCAGCGCTGGGAACTCTAACTTCGTCAATACCCGCAGTTCAGTGGGCAAAGTTCCATTTCAGACCTCTGCAAGAATTCCTGTTAAAGGTCTGGGACCGCGATCAGAGGTCCCTGGACCTGCTGGTGAAAATTCCCACCAACGTCAAGAGAAGTCTTTGGTGGTGGAAAGGTCAAGGGAGATTATCAGAGGGTCTGTTGTGGTCCTTCCCAACCCAGGTAAGGATAACGACCGATGCCAGCTCCTGGGGATGGGGCGCCCATATAAACGGTCATTGGACTCAGGGGTCATGGTCCGCAGAGGAGGCACGGAGATCCTCAAATTGGCGGGAGTTGAAGGCAGTAGAGTTGGCTCTACTGAGCTTCATAAGAGAGGTGCAGCGACAGCATGCGCAGATCCTGTCGGACAATGCCACAGTAGTGGCTTATATAAACAGACAGGGGGGCACCCGAAGCAGAGGACTTCAGGCTCTAGCCAGAAACATTCTAGGCTGGGCAGAGTCTCATACTCGATCCTTATCAGCGGTCCACCTAAAGGGGACCTTGAACAGAACTGCAGACTTTCTCAGCAGGAACTTGGTTCAGGAAGCGGAATGGCAGTTGAACCCAGAAGTCTTTGCTCTCTTAGCAAAGAAGTGGGGGCAACCAGAGATAGATCTCTTTGCAAACAAAGAAAATACACAGACCCCCAGGTTTTTTTCTCTAGCCAGGGACAAAGCAGCACTGGGGGTGGACGCTTTAGCACAGGTGTGGGATTTTCACCTCTGTTATGCATTGCCCCCTTTTCAACTCATCCCTCAGGTGATATCAAAGATTCGGAGGGAAGGTACAATGGTAATTCTTGTCACTCCGTTTTGGCCCAAGAGACCGTGGTTTTCGGCCCTACTGCAGATGCAGACAAAACCTTATTGGCATCTGCCACTAAGACAAGATCTGCTCTTACAGGGTCCTCTGCTTCACCAAGACATAGGAAAGCTAAACCTTACAGCCTGGATTCTGAGGAACAGCTCCTGAAAAGGAAAGGTTTCTCGGCCAGATGAGTGTTGCTACCACTGTCCAGCAGGAAGCAGGTAACTAGATCTATATATTTAAAAATCTGGAAAGTTTTCAATACTTGGTGTACAGCATCTGGCAGGTCGGTAAGGCAGACTTCCTCCGTCCTTGAATTTTTGCAGGACGGAGCAGATAAGGGACTAGCGGTCAGTACACTAAAGGTCCAAGTAGCGGCTCTGGGAGTTTTTTTGGAAAGGGCAGTGTCCTCACATTCATTAGTTAAAAGATTCTTCAAAGCCCTCAGTCGTTCTAGGCCAATGGTAGTGAAAGATTGTCCATCATGGGACTTGCCAGTCATATTACAGGCCCTGACTAAGGGAACCTTTCGAACCTTTTGAGTTCAGCCTCCTTAAAGTTATTGACGCTAAAAACTGTTTTTTTGGTGGCTGTCACAACAGCCCGGAGAGTCAGCGAGTTACAAGCCCTATCTATCAGGGAACCTTTTTGTTTAATTTTTTCAGACAGAATTGTCTTGAAACCTGACCCAGGTTTTTTGCCAAAGGTTGCTTCAATCAAAAACCGGTCTCAAGAAATAATACTTCCCACTTTTTGTTCCAATCCAAAAGGGGAAAAGGAAGAGGAATTCCATACCCCAGATGTTAAAAGGGCAGTTTTGAGTTACTTAGAAGTTACAAAAATTTTTAGAAAGGCGGACGCCTTGTTTATTTTGTTTTCCGGAGATAAGAAGGGAAAGCAAGCATCAAAAGGAACCATTGCCAGATGGCTCAGAATGGCTATCATGAACACATATTCTTTCTCAGGACAACAATGTCCAAAGAATCTACGGGCTCACTCTACTAGAGCAGCAGCGGTAAGTTGGGCCGAGAAAGCTGGTGCCACCCCCGAACAGATCTGCAGGGCAGCCACCTGGTCAAATTTGTCTACCTTTGCCCGCCATTATAGATTAGATCTAATGACAGCGGACGACCAGGCGTTTGGGAGAAAGGTCTTACAGGCTGTTGTCCCTCCCTAATAGGGGTAAGTCTCGACTGTCCTCTCAGGTGGCTGTCCTGAAAGCCGTTTTGGGAAAATTGCAAGTTAGGCTTACCGGTAACTTGTTTTCCAATAGGCTTTCAGGACAGCGGTAACCCGCCCTTGGTTTTCATATATAATGATACAGCTGTAACACTATGCAATAACTGTCACTTATGTGTTGCAGCCGGGGCTGGAGGTCTCTACAAACAACTGACGAGTGGAAGGGGAGGCCTCCCTTTAAAGACCGTATGGTGGAGGTGTTTCCTGTGGAGGGAGGAGCCATGATCTCTCAGGTGGCTGTCCTGAAAGCCTATTGGAAAACAAGTTACCGGTAAGCCTAACTTGCAATTTTTTTGAATAACTATGCGGTGCGGCGGCGGATTGTAAAATAGTAAGTGACTGGATTTATATTATAAAAACGTAGGATGAAAGGACATGCATTTAAAAAATGCTAATTGTGGGACAGACATACATTAAAAAAATGGTAATTGTGGTTGGAACTCCGCTTTAATACAAGAAGCATGTCTATTCTTACTCAAGTGTGGGAGTGATCTGAGCTTTTCTTGCAGGTCTGGGTAGTAATCCAGCGTGAAACTTTACCTTTGTTTAGGAGCTTCCTGTAATGAAGACCAGTCTCTGTGCCTTTCTCTCCCCTGTGCAGGGTGACTGGCTTTGTCCCTGCCCCTTTTGCATGCAGCCTGTAGTAGGTAGGCCTTATGGGTCCCTCCCACAGCTCTGCTTTCCACACAGGCACTTTATAGCACAGTGATGTCGCGCCTATCTTTTTAAAGTGGTTGTAAACCCTTACAGCACACTTTGTTACAGGTAAGCCTTTAATAAGGCTTACTTGTAGCTACCATGGATTTCTCCTAAATGTCTCCTAAACCTTAAACATCCATGGAGATATCCCCTGTTCCCTGCATGTGATGATGTTATCGGCACGTGCTTCAGTGAGTGCGCCGTTACCGGCGGCTCGCGCGCATGTGTGGGAGTGACATCATCGCGGCTCCGGCCGCTTACAGTGCCGGAGCCCGTGATACCCGGAAGTAACTCTGGGGGAGATGTCGCCGGCCAGAGGGGGTTATGAGGATCGCTGCGGGGGGTTCGATGTAAGGGAGTACGTGTTTTTTGCTAGGGTTTATAACTGCTTTAAAAGGCAATACCTTTTGTTAGCAAATTAATTTAGTGCACACAGGGGATTTATATCCTTTCTGGCCATTAATGACTATAATTAATTTATTTTTTTGTTCCCAGAGTTCAGCTCTAAGAAGCCAGTATTCAGTAAACCATGAAGCCAAACATGCTGAAACTTGGATTTTGGTGTTATATTAACACAGTAGTAGCATAGCAGCTGTGAGTTTCTTTGTTTTAAGAGGAGGCTGCAGGATGTGTTGTAGAATGGAAACCATCCAGTTGCTTTTGCACTCTTAATTCCCAGGCTTATCTGCTTTACACATTGAGATGGCAAGCAGGGAAAAGTGGAGGAATGTCCATTTTGCTAGCTCTTCGGTTAAGTATAAACCCAGAAAACACTAAGTTCTGAGCACTTCTGGGTCCCAAGCAGTTTCCATCCAGAAGAACCAGGTGAAGCAGTGTGCTTGAGGAGGCTGTGTCCTTATAGGCTATGGATAATTGCTGGGGAGCCATTAGGTGGATTAAATGAGAAGTCCAGCCTGAGCTTTAGGCTAGGATTCTCCTATGGGTCACAGGAGTGCAATTTTTTTTTTTGCACTCCTGTGACCCATTTTCAGCAGAGAGCGGTCTGAAGTCCTGCTCTCCGTTTTAACGTCGCTGCCACCCGTTCAGGGAAAAAGCGTCATCTCGACTTCCCAAGTCTGGATCCGCCAGGTGCCTGGACTGATGGCAGTCTCAGTGAGCCACTGAGATGGCTGCTCCCCGCCCCTTCACAGCTCAGGGCTCCATTGAGCATGGAGGAACAGAGAAGGAGAGGTGCTGACTGACAGTCAGCAGCACTTTGCTTGGGGAGAAGTGAGAACTGAGCCCTCTGCGGTGTTCGGTGGCTCTGTTCTCAGTAAAGAGACGCCAGGGGACAGCTGCAGCATCGATCTGATGCTTCATCCACCTAGGTAAGTATGAATGGGGGGAAAAAAAATACTTCTCTTTTTTAAGATACCCGATGTCTTTAGAAAGTGTACCTCTTACCCAAAATTCTGTTGCTTAGGGGCTTGTTTGCCCCTGTTGTGATAGCAATAACGTTTAATTAAAAAAAAAGTGTAAACATTTAAATTATAATATACAAATTAAAAGCCCCACACCTCTGCACAGACATTTGCACACGTACATAAACTTTGTTTGTGTGACTCGTGACACATGCTGGGTATCGATGTGCAAGGCAGAATTAGAGTGTAATTGATGCACTGATTTTTCCAGAAGTCTGTATGAAGATGAGCCACATTTTCGGCATCCTTTGCAGCAAAAAGTTATTTTTGCTGAGATACTTCCAAAGGAAAATTCATGTTTCAGACCCTGCCACTTTCCTCATTAGAACCCTGTAAGTGCAGCAGCTGATTGATCATTTTAAAGTCACTCCTATTCACTTTGCACATGAACAAAGACAGACTGCTATTTCTTCAGAATAACAAAAGATCGGAGTCTGCAACAAAGTTTGTTAATCACTTGCCGCCAAATCATGTACCTGGTATGTCATTTGACTTTAAGTGGTTTCACCGGCATAATAGCTGCAGGCATCACCCTGGTACCAGTTTTTTAAATCCGCTAGTTGGCCACTCTGATTGCTATTACAATCAGTGGGAAGGGACATTCCTCCCCCCAAACTTGTGCAACTCTCTGGGGCTCTCCTGTCCCACCGGGAGACCTGAGCTACCAGCTGGCACATCTGCTGGCTGGCCAGAGACCCATACAAAGCCAGAATCTGCTGTTATCAGGTCTCTATGGTAACCCAGAAGTGATGACATGAGGTTTACCTGGCTGTCAACAGCTCCATATTTTGAAAATCGAAAGTGATTAAAAGGCCGATCTTGGTGTTTTGAATGCTTTCAAGTGCAAAGGATGGATTTGGGGTCTTATTGACCCCCAGATCCCTCCATATAGAGTATATTTCCCGTGCCTATTGCTGTCACAAGAATGTTTGCATTTATTGTGACAGCAAAAAAATGGATCAATTTTTTTTTTTTACAGCAACAGTGTAAAAATAAATAAAATAGATTAATAATAAAAAAGTAATAATTAAGTTCCCCTGTGCTAACGTGGAAAGGTGAATGCGTGCGTTGGACTAGCATGCAAACTGCAATCGTCCCACACATGTGAGGTATGACCACAAATGTCAGATCATGGACAGCAACGCTAGTACTAGACTTCCTTTTTAGTTATAAAGTGGTAACCTGTAAAGGCTTTTAAAATTTTACCTATGCATAGTAAAATTTACGTTGCTGCTTCTGCGCGGGCGTGCAAAATTTGGTATATATTTACTCGCCGTGACATCTTTTATATTTTACAAAAAAATGGGGTTATGTATTGTGTTTGCATTAAAATTGAAAAAAGTGTATTTTTTCCCCAAAAACAGTGTTTGAAAAACCGTGGCACAAATACCGTGTGACATAAAAAAAACAAGACCTGTGTGTGTGTGTGTGTGTGTATGTTTGGGGGGTTCAAAGTAATTTTCTAGCAAAAAAAGATTGTTACATATGAACAAAGTGCTAGAAAAAGCCTGGTCTTCAAATGGTTAAAATCATTGCAACATATGTGCATAGATTACCCAGTGTGTGTGTGTGGTGTAGTGTAGTTCGTATTTTAAGCCTTTACATATTTGGTATTTATATACGTGACTTATGCTGGTCATACACTATATGAAAATTCGTCCGAAATTTGGTAGTTCAGACAGTTCTTTCTTTTTTCGAACATTAATCATTAATCGTTGGGATGTTTTTGAGCCGAAAAAAGGAAGGACAAGTTTGAAAATTTTCTAACGAACGATAAATTAAAAGGTTAATGTGTTTCCCGTCTAAACTTTCTGCACTAGGTATATGTAAAAAAAAAAAAACGAACCAATTTTTTTTTTTAATTATGTCCACTGAACGATTTATTGGTCATTACATGATGGCACTATCGTTTGCGCTCACGACAGAACATTGGTTTTTCAAAAGTTTGTTCGGACCAGCATTAGTCCCAACTTTTAAATTTTACAGAAAATTCCGATTTTTTTTTTTTTTTTTGCGTACAGCAAACATTTTTTGCTAAACGGGTGCACAAATATTGTGTAACCTAAAATTTTGCAGCTACCATAATTTTAATTATATCTGCTTTTAGAAAATGTGTAATGTTTTGGGAGGTTTTAAGTGCCTTTCTTGTTTAAATTGCCAATTTGACTTGTGTTTAAAAAATGGAAAGAGCATATAGACCATTCACATGAGGTGTAGTAGAGCATGTTCACATTGTCAAAGTGAATGAATGTTCACTTATTTTGGTAAAAAAGAAGGTCAAACCAAGTGACAATCCATTTAAAATAAATACCAAGTCAGACGCAAATTTTGTTTTATAAGAAAATGTATTTTCCTAAGGATTTTTTGCTTGCATATAATTGGATAATTAACATCAGCACAGCTTTACTATATTCACTAAGCAAAGTGTAAATTACCTTTGAAAAGTGGACTACTTTACGTTCTACTCCTTTTTACTACATCAATCCCATTGTCTTTAACATGGAGAGTTTTGATGTTGCATTTATCACATGGGTTTAGCCAGAGAATGTCATCAAGATTTTTGGATCCCATCAATAGGGGTGTACCCACGTCATCATTCCTTGTGAAATGAGTTCTCCATACAGAGACATTCAGGCCAGATAAGATGCAAATCAATATGCAAGGAAAGCAATTTCTTTATACCAGTGCTAATCCTCAGTGTCAGGAGGGCACATTACATGGGAGTGGGGCACTGTTATGGGGAACAAAGCAGAGCGCATTATATGGGGGATAGCAGTTTATTTCATATGCAGAGCAACGCAGGGAAGCAGCTGTGATCAGTTCTCTATTGGCAAGTTGTTTCCTGTTGCCTCCTCCTTACCTCTTGACCTGGATATTAAACTGGTTGCGAAACTTGATGTTTCTGGACAACCCCATACACCTACTTTTTTTTTTTTTTTTTTTTTTTTTTTGAAAGACTGTGAAAAGACTATTGAATATATTGTATGTTTTTGTTTGTTATTATTATCATCTGTCAGCCTATCTCCAGTTGTTCTTTTGAGATGAGTGTCATCTGAACGAAGACGGGCAAGGGAAACCTTTTAGTAAACCGTATGTTTGAGTAGTTTGTTGGCATTGGCTAGAATTAAACTTGCATCCTAATCTTTATTGAATTACTGTATCTAGGTTTGTGCCTGCCAAGTTCGAGCCACAGGCAAGATGTATGCATGCAAGAAACTTGAGAAGAAACGTATTAAGAAACGGAAAGGGGAATCCATGGCCTTAAATGAGAAACAGATCTTAGAGAGAGTCAACAGCAGGTTTGTAGTAAGTACAAATCCATCTGTAGGTCCAGGGGTTGATGATCAAGCAAGGAGGGTGCATTCAATAAATGTCTGCATCTGTGCGTATTTAGAGAGATGTAAAGAAAAATGTAATTGGTCCATGAAGACTGCGTAATCTTTACTTTTAAAAAAATTTTTTTTTATTAAATCCATATTTAACTTAAAATAGTCTAAAGACTACAAGTTATGCAAATAAGTATGCAGGTTACAGGCGCTGGCATATGTACTTTGTGATGCCAGCTGTGACTGCTTGCAACTTTACAACCAGCTTCCCACTGCACATGCGTGAGCCATGGTGTGCTTTGTGAATGATCCCGCAGCACTCTGGGACCTGTGACATGTCCTAGAAGCCTACAAGGGAAGGACTGGGGGGGAAAAAACGGCTACATGGCCCCCCCCCCCCCCCCCCCCAAAAAAAGTAAGTGCCAAAACGTAAATGGGAGGAGGCAGACAAGTGGAACTTCCTCTTTTGGGTGAAACACTTTAAGCTGCCCATAGACCCATCAAATTTAGATCCATCTATGGGTATGCTGGTTATACTGAAGATGATCTAACAATTTTACTTCATTACATCCAGCCTGTCATTTTTATTTTGTATAGCCGGCAGCAGTAATCATATTCTGACAGTAGGGAAACCTCCCACTGTCAGAATACAATATTGCAGCAGGAAGGATTCCCCCATCACCACTGCTTAATGTATGGCCATATACATATGCAAAAATGAGTGCGCTTCTTGTGTATACTCAAAATAATTATCTGTGCTATGTGTGTATACATTAAGGAAAACAACCATTGCACATTCATAAATGAGGTAGTTCTTTGCACAGAGATTCCACCAAAAAACGAATCGTGTGAAGAGACGAGGAAGTGCACCTTACATGCGTGCCCACCACCACAAAAAAAAACATATACAGAGATCAACAGCCCATATGGAGCCTCAAATCCTCAGCTGGAGTCTCCAAATCGGGCAAGTATGGTCAGCAGGGTCTCGGTATAAAAGCATCACTTGGTAATCGCCACAACTCCAAAGTGAACTCGGATAGCCATTATACAAGTAAGGGAATAAAGGCCTTGCATACATGATGCAAGAATGGTTCTTGTTCTGGTTCCTCTAACACACTGATGCAAAATGCATTGGGCGAGTTCACGAACATGTCTGATTTGGAGACTCCGACCGAGAATTTATGGGTTGTTGATCTCTAATTGGAGATCACATGCGTCTGGTAAGATGCTTTATGGAGGTAGTGGGCACGCATGTAAAGTGCACTTCCTAGTCTCTTCACGTGGTACATTTTTTTTATTTATTTTTTTGTGTGGAATCTCTGTATAAATTGAGGCAGATCTTCTCGCAAAGACAATTTATCCCAGTACAATATGGACTGACCACTTATTAACCCATCACATGAACTTGTAATAGTTGTATTGCTTAATGTATATAAAGATACTTATGTTGAGTATACCATAAGAAGCGAACAATTTTTTTTGCATATGTATACTGTTATATCACATTTGACATTCGGGTGATTTGATATATGCCGCCCTTGCATTTTTTTTCTTACACGGCAGCGCAATAACATTCTCTTGGTTTTAATGTATGGCCAGCCTTAGGCATGCGAGTCCAGATTTGAACTCTGTTCTTGCCAACAAAGTAGTAAGCTTGGAATTGATGGCATGTGCCCACTTGGGAGTAACCACAAATAAGACAAGAGTCTGATAAGTATACAGTAAGTTCTATAGAAAGATGTCAATATGACAATACAACTTTCCTGTTTAAACTTGTAGCATGCCATAAACTTTTGATATCAATGTAAAGTTTTATCATTCTATGTTTATGAGAAGAATATTTTACTTGCAGGTTAGTCTGGCTTATGCATATGAGACAAAAGACGCTCTTTGTCTGGTGCTAACACTAATGAATGGAGGTGATTTGAAATTTCACATTTATCACATGGGTGAGGCTGGATTTGATGAAGACAGAGCAATATTTTATGCTGCAGAAATTTGTTGTGGCCTTCAAGATTTACAACAAGAGAGAATAGTTTACAGGTATGCATAAATGTGTAGGTTTATCCATGTGTGTGGTGTATGTATGTATTTGTGTGTGTGTGTGTGTGTGTGTGTGTGTGTGTGTGTGTGTGTGTATGGGCTGGATCCTGGGTCCCAGGGCTTTATGCCTTCCTAAAGGACTAAATGTCCCTGCTGCCAGGATGCTGTATAGGTCCAGGGGTGTGGTGTTCCTCTGCTAGGACCCTGGTCCCTGAAGGTCTAGCACAATACCCACGGAGATGGGGGAAGATTGGGCTTCTTGCTTTGCAATACCCTGCAGCGTGGAGCAGGTAAGAGGGGAGCCTGCGGGACTTGGTTCCATGGCAGGTCTCTCCCTGGGGGTTCTGGGTTCAGCCTATGGTATGCTCTGCATCGGCACCTATCTCCACTATGTCTTTCTAGACAGGATGGTGTTCTATCTACCCATATATCTCCCCCTGGCCGGTTTTCAGCATGCCACATGGTGCAGATGCGGGCTCTGCTAAACTCCTATTTCCTTGGAATATAGGGAGGTTTTACCCCATCCAACATTGAAAAAAGTGCAGCGCAAACAGTAAACAAATATATATATATGTATGTGTGTGTGTGTAATGAATACTATAGTATGTGGTAGGTCCTGAAATTTCAGGATGTAAAGAAACGATTACCAATAATCAAATTTCAAATGAATATATAGGTAAACATCAAAAAAAAAAATTAATTGGTAAGTGTCCAAAAAATATTGCGTGCAGAATGTCCATTAATCCAAGATATCTGAAATATCCGACCATAGATTCCACCAGGTGATAAATTAGCAAAAATATGGAGTGATCCCACCACCAAGAGCATAAAATACTATTACCTCCAACATAGACCACTGTATCACCAGATGGTCCAATACGCATAAAAGCCAGCCAGGTAGCCCAGGAGTGAAGATGTTGTCACTTATCCTCATACATCAGTCATGATGAACATACCAAGACAGAGAGAAAAAACAACCATCTAAGAGCTTCCATATGCTTAAAAGGTTTAATGAAAAGTATAGCTCACAGCTTACTCACATTTTTTTTAAAACAAAAGGCATCAACAAAATTGCAGAACCGGACATAAAGAACACTTTAAACGGAGGTTCAGATGGTAGCGAGCGACATATGTGGGTAATTCCTCTCCCTGGACGCGTTGCGTAAACACTACTTCTTCAGCAGGGCACGAATCCTACTGGTCGCACGCTGCTTAAAACGCCGCTTATCCTGGAAGGGATCCTCGCGATGACGCAGCTGAGGGATTGTCCTATTGTCGTCACCGAATCATGGTGACGCGGTGCAGCACGTCCCGCGTCACTACACGCCTCAATAACTTTATTGTTCCACTGTATTGCGGACGGAGCGACAAATGGATCCTTATTAAATATCGCCATCTAGTGGGCAAAAACCATATTCTTACAGGGAATATGTTACAATACTCGATACAATCTGAACCTCCCTTATACAAATTAAACAATGAGATAAAATCTTTACAAATGAAAACTTGGTAATACAATATTAACAATCTATATACTTTTTCAATTAAATCCATAAGAGACATGTATTGCATATAAAAAACCTTTATAATAACCGTATCAAACCATCCCATATTAAATCTGGACCTCAGAATATTCCTTAAATTTACCAAAAATGATTTCCAAAAATTAAAATTATAATGACTAAAATTACGTAAATAAAAATCCTATTTGTTGGATATAAAACAATTGAGATCGAATTTGACGTTGAGTCCTTCTGGGCTGAGCACCTTAACCTCATATATCCAGAAGGACTCTCTCTGGCTTATTTGGCGAATATAGTTGCCACCCCTCCAGTGTTTATCCACCCTTTTTGGCCCCAAAATTTTAGGCATTTGGGGTTTCTATCATGGCACTGGCGAAAATTACCCCATCCAGTATGGCACAAGAGCCCCATGCGGGTCATGGCTGTCAGTACCTTGTGTGTGTCGGATCTCCTGCGTCAATAAGTTCTTAACTTGTCCGGTTGAAAACATACAAATAAATGTTTAAAGATCCGGTTGATAAACGATTAGAAACGCTGCTGAAAGCTTCCTTTACCACAGCAGGGGCAGTGGTTCAGCCTGCTGTGGCTGCCATTGGTATTTGCCAAGCTTTAAAGGAGCAGACAAAACAGATTTTAAGGGACGTTTCGGCTCAACAGGCTGGAGAACTAGCCGACCTCCACAGAGCCCTCTGTTTTACGGTGGACGCTATAAAAGACTCGATCCAACAGGCGTCCTGTTTGTCACTGTTTCTGGTGCATATGCGTCGACTCTTGTGGCTAAAGAACTGGTCGGCCGAAACTCCATGCAAGAAGCTCTTGGCAGGCTTCCCCTTTCATGGAGGAAGACTTTTTGGAGAAGATCTAGATAAGTGCATACAGACAATATCGAATGGGAAGAGTACTCTCTTACCTGTTAAGAAAAGATCTCGAGGTCCCACGTTTAAACGACAGGCTTCACCAGCCCCAGGACCCTCGGCCTCCAGGCAGTATCGACGGCCTCCCAGATGATCAGGCTTTGGCAAGAAGTCACAGGGACAGGCCTCAGGTGGCAAGAGACCCTGGTCTCGCAAGCCAGCAAAACCAGCCCCCAAATCAGCTTTATGAAGGGTGCCCCTACTCACTCGGGTGGGGGCAAGGCTTCAATTATTTTCAGAAATATGGGAAGCCAAAGTCCCCGACATATGGGTGAGCTCTTCTGTGGCCGCAGGCTACAAACTGGAGTT
Source organism: Rana kukunoris (assembly GCA_029574335.1). NCBI lineage: Eukaryota > Metazoa > Chordata > Amphibia > Anura > Ranidae > Rana > Rana kukunoris. Next base: position 259,253,924 of record CM056051.1, on the reverse strand, counting down.
TTGGGAATTCCCCCCCCCCCCCCCCCCACCTAATTTTCAGAGGTCAAGCTTGCCAAGCGACCGGGTAAAGAGGGCATCACTTCTAACAGCCTTGAATCGCCTCTTACTCCAGGGGGCAATTGTGGAGGTGCCAGCCCAGGAATGCGGACTAGGTTTTTACTCCAATCTCTTCGTCATACCAAAACTCAATTGCGACGTCAGGCCAATTCTGGACCTGAAGTGTTTAAACTATTACCTAAAGGTTCGTTCCTTTCGGATAGAGTCCATACGCTCAGGGGCAGCCGCCTTACAGCAGGACGATTTTCTAGCGTCGATAGATATAAAAGACGCATACCTTCATGTACCGATATTCCAGGCACATCACAAGTTCCTTCGCTTTGCAGTGGCTCATCGCCACTACCAATTTGTGGCCCTCCCGTTCGGGCTAGCAACGCCCCCCCGGGTGTTTACAAAAGTTTTGGCTCCCATCTTGGCCAATCTAAGGTCACAGGGAGTTACGATCCTGGCATAATTGGACGACCTCCTAGTCATAGATCGTTCAGCTTCCAGCCTAGATCGAGCAGTAGCCCTCACGGTACAATACCTTGAGTCTTGCGGCTGGGTCCTAAACCGGGACAAGTCGGCCTTACAACCCACAAAGCATCTGGAATACCTTGGCATGCTGCTGGACACAGAACGCCAGAGGATATTTTTGCCCCAAACAAAAATCGAATCTATAAGGGAAATTATACAGTTAGTCCTGAGCAAGAGGGAACCAACCATTCACCTATGTATGCGACTGTTGGGCAAACTGGTGGCCACTTTCGAAGCAGTGCCATACGCTCAGTTCCATACCCGAATCTTGCAGGCAGCCATTCTTTCAGCATGGAACAAGAGGGCACAAACTTTAGAGCTTCCCTTAACCCTATCCCCAAGGGTGTGGCAAAGTCTGTAATGGTGGTTGGTCCCTCCAGAACCTGCTAAAAGGAAGGTCCTTCAGTCCCATCTCCTGGAAAGTAATAACCACGGATGCCAGCCTTCTAGGTTGGAGGGCGGTCCTGGAAGGACAGACCCAGCAGGGAAGGTGGTCAGAATCGGAGAAAGTCCTACCCATCAATGTTTTGGAGATCAGAGCTGCACGGTTAGCCCTAGAGGCTTGGACACCCAGCTTACAGGGGTCACCTGTGAGAGTGCAGTCCGACAATGCCACGCCCGTGGCGTATATAAACCACCAGGGGGGCACAAAGAGTCGAGCCGCTCAGAGGGAGGTAAACCTGATCTTCGCATGGGCAAAATCTCATGTGCCTTGCATCTCGGCAGTTTTCTTGAGCTCTGATGAAGAGGCCCTAGACGCCTCGAAACGCGTCAGCCGGCAGCAAAATACTCCTCGTATCCCCCCATTGTGGAGTGTGGTCCGAAGGGATTTCACCTACATTTTTGTTGACAAGCCTGTTCTATCTGCTGTTTGTGAGTAGTTTTTAATACTATTTCCATCGAATAAAGTGTCAAGTGGTAATGCACTAGGCTGGTGCGCCTTTCTTCTCTCGTTTTGGTCGGCAGTGTTTATCCCTGGAGTGGACAATTTGCAACCGGACTGCAACGGTTGCTCCCGGGGAGTGGTCTTTCCACCCCCAAGTCTTCGAGGAGATTTGCCAGAGGTTGGGCTTCCCGGACGTAGACATCATGGCGTCCGAGGTTCAACAAGAAACTAGACAGGTTCATGTCTCGAACAAGGGATCCCTTGGCCTGCGGAACCGATGCATTGGTGTGTCCCTGGCAACAGTTCACTCTACTGTATGCCTTCCCCCCCATTGCAGATGCTACCCCGCCTGTTGCGCAGAATCAGGGTAGAGCACAGACCAGTTATTGTGGTGGCCCTGGTTTGGCCCCGAAGATCGTGGTACTCTCTCTGATTGTGGGAATGTCGGTGGGGGAACCCTGGCTGCTCCCGCTCCGCCCAGACCTTATCTCGCAAGGCCCAATCCTCCACCCTGCCTTACGGCATCTAAATTTGACGGCCTGGCGGCTGAATCCCTAATTCTTGATTAAAGCTAGGAAACCAGTTTCCCGGGTGATTTATTACAGAGTATGGACGGCCTATGTAATCTGGTGTCAGTCGCAGGGGTGGCATCCCCGTAAGTATACCATTGACAGGGTTTTATAGTTTCTGCAGCTAGTAGTAGAGAAAAAGTTGGCTCTAAGCACTATCAAAGGGTAGGTTTCAGCCTTGTCAGTCTGGTTTCAAAGACCTTTGGCCAGCCACTCTCTGGCCACCCACTCTCTTCTTAAAGGGGGGTTTTACATATTAATCCTCCAATCAGAGCACCCCTTTGCCCTTGGAACCTAAACCTTGTCCTGTCAGCTCTGCAAAAACAGCCTTGGCCGAGATCCCATTATTGTTACTGACTAGGAAGTTAGTATTTTTGGTGGCTATGGCTTCTGCTAGAAGAGTGTCAGAGCTGGCAGCCTTGTCATGCAGAGAACCATACCTCATACTACATAAGGACAGAGTGGTTCTCCGTCCACACCCATTCTTCCTACCAAAAGTCATATCAAGTTTTCACCTTAACCAGGATCTGATCCTACCAGCTTTTTTTCCAAAGCCTACTTCGAGAAAGGAAGGATTGCTGCATACCTTGGATATTGTCCGGGCCATGAAGATCTATCTTAAAGCCACAGAAAAGATTTGAAAGACTGACGTGTTATTCGTCCTACCAGATGGTCCTAAGAAGGGTCAGGCAGCAGCAAAATCCACTCTTGCTAGGTGGATTAAACAGTTAATTTTTCAGGCCTACGGCTTAAAGGGGGTCCCCCCCCCCCTGTTGTCGGTGAAGGCCCATTCTACTAAGGCCATTGGCGCCTCCTGGGCAGCACATCACCAGATTTCTATGGCTCAGGTGTGCAGGGCGGCGACATGGTCGTCAGTCCACATGTTCACAAAGTTTTATCAGTTGGATGTTAGAAGGGATACCGACGCAGCCTTTGGGCAGGCGGTGCTGCAGGCTGCAGTATAAGATCCTCACGCCCAGGGCACACTTAACTTAACTTAATTTAATTTGATTCATTCTTTGACCTTGATGTCCCCCTCCCCTCATTAAGCATTGCTTTGGGACATCCCACATGGTAATGGCTATGCTGCTCTGTGTCCCGTGATGTACGATAAAGAAAAGGATTTTTATAAACGGCTTACCTGTAAAATCCTTTTTCTTGGAGTACATCACGGGACACGGAGCTCCCACCCCTCTTATGAGGAAGATTTTGGGATACTGCTTGCTAAAAAACTGAGGTACTCCCGGTATGGGAGGGGGTTATATAGGGAGGGGACTTCCTGTCTGGGAGTGCCAGTGTCCATCACCTGAAGGTAGACTCTATAACCCACATGGTAATGGCTATGCTGCTCTGTGTCCTGTGATGTACTCCAAGAAAAGGATTTTACAGGTAAGCTGTTTATAAAAATCCCTTTTTTTTTCCCTATGACTTATTTCTTGAACATTAAATGCTGTAATAAAAATCTTAGTTTCATATTCAAAATGAACATGTCCTTTGCCTGTAGAGGGCAAACTAGTGGCTTTACTTTAAAGTTGGCACTCTCAGTTGCCTACAATTATCTTATTTACTTACTGCAGTTTTGAAAGGGTTGAATCCCTTACTGTCTACATTGCACTAACGGTCCCTAAGATGCAGAAAAAATTAAGCATGCAACAGTGGGTAAAATAAGTTTGAACACGTCGCCCTTTTTTCTAGGTAAATATATTTCTAAAGGTCCTAATGACATGACATTTTTACCACATGTCGGTAACAACCCATCCAATCCATACATACAAAGAAACCAAAACAAATAAGTTCAGAAATTAAGTTATGTGTAATAAAATGGAATGACACAGGGAAAAGGTAATGCACATGCAAACTGAAATTTATTTAATATTTCGTACAAAATCCTTTGTTGCCTTAGATTGCAAGCTCCTTGAGGGTAGGGACCGATGTAAATGTACAATGTATATGTAAAGCGCTGCATAAATTGACAGCGCTATATAAGTACCTAAATAATAATGATGGCTTATGCCGTGTACACACGGTCGTTTTTTGCGATGAAAAAAAACGACGTTTTTTAAAACGTCATTTAAATTGATCGTGTGTGGGCAAAACGTCGTTTTTTGTCTTAAAAAAAACGACCAAAAAAAAATTCCAACATGCTTGAATTTTTTGTGTCGTTTTTCAAAACGTCGTTTTTTGTTTCACAAAAACTCACCGTGTGTAGCAAAAACGTCGTTTAAAACGACGTTTTTCAACCCGCGCATGCCCAGAAGCTAGTTATGAAGCGAGCTTCAATGGAAAAGTGTGGTGAACGTAACCTCGCTTTTTGTGAAAAAACGATGGTGTGTATGCAACATCGTCTTTGAAAGTGACGTTTCAAAAACGTCGTTTTTTACTTCACAAAAAACGTCGTTTTTTTTCATCGCAAAAAACGACCGTGTGTACGCGGCATTATAGATGCCTCCCGTATGGGGAAACTAGTAGCATGCATTACTCAGGTGTGATTTTTGGCCCATTCTTCCCCACAAACCGTCTTCATATCTTGAAGGTTCCATGGGCCTCTTCTATGAACTCTGATCTTTAGTTCTTTCCATAGATTTTCTCTTAGATTCAAGTCGGGTGATTGGCTGGTCCATTCTAGTAGCTTTATTTTCTTTCTTTGAAACCTATTGTTTCCTTGGTTTCGTGTTAGGGGGTAATTTTCTTGCTCAAATGTCCACCCTTGTTGAGTCTTCATCTTCTAGGTAGATGGCAGCAGATTTTTATCAAGAATGTCTTGGTACATTTTTTCTATTCAGCATGCATTCAATGACATGAAGTTTGCAAGTACCATATGCTGAAAAACAGGGTGTTTTTGGGGTGATGTGCAGTGCCATTTGACCTCCCAAACTTGGTGTGTATTATGGCATCCGAAGAGTTCAATTTTTGGTCTCATCTGACCAAATTATATTCTCCCAGTATTTCACAGGCTTGTCTAAATGTTGTGCAGCAAATGTTAAATGAGCTTCAACATGCTTTTTCTTCAGCACTGGAGTCTTGTGTGGCGAGTGTGCAGAGAGGCCATAGCGGTGGAGTGCATTACTTATTGTTTTCTTTGAAACAATTGTACCTGCTAATTCCAAGTCTTGTGCTCTCCACAAGTGGTTCTTGGCTCTTGGACAATTCTTCTGATAACTCTTTTCACTCCTATGTCAGAAATATTTCGAGGAGCAACTGGTCGTGGCCAGTTTATGGTGAAATTATGTTCTTTCCCCTTCCAGATTATGGCCCCAACAGTGCTCACTGAAACATTTAGAACTTTAGAAATCCCTTTGTAACCAATGCTAGCAGTATGTTTTGCAACAATAAGGTTGTGAAGGTCTTGAGCTCTTTGCTTTTTCCACATCAAGATGTTTCTTGTGACACCTTGGTAATTTGACACCTTTTTACAGGCCATCGGTTGAGACGGAACCAGCTAATATTAATTTGCACTGACAAGGGGCAGGATTTCTTTCTAATTGCTGATAGATTTCAGCAGATTTCTTGACTTTCCCTGCCGTGTTGCACCTCCCCTTTCTTCATGTGTTTTTAATGCTTTTTTTCCTGTGTCGTTCCATTTTATTACACCTGACTAATTTCTGAACTTTGCTTTTTTTCTTTCTTTGTATGTATGGATTGCACAGGTTGTTACCGATGTGGTAAAAATGTCATGTCAATAGCACCTTTAGAAATATACTTGCCTGGTGACGTGTTTAATACTTATTTTACCCGCTGCATGTTGCCAAAGGCAGTTTGGTGTCATACAAAAAATAGATACAACCTGGCATCCTTTGACTCTTACTTCAGCCACTAGACAGTACTGTGCATATAGCAAGTATCTGCAGCACCCATTGAATAAATCCCTAATGATGCAGAAATTCATTAAAATGTAATTCTCTAGTCCTCTCTGGAAGAAATCGGACTGATATGGCAATGACAAATTATTCTGGTTGACGGGTTTGGCAGAGGAGCTTATCTGTATATTGGACAGTAACAAAACTAAACATGTATATGGATTGGCTATGCAAATGTATATTTTTCTTTGGTTTATCTGTTTTTTAAAGGGGTTCTGATAAGCCCTTTTATATATACGGTCATTTATATGTGATATTTGCATATCCAAATTTTAGTTCTAGTGATCATACTTTATTGTGCAGTAGTTGAGTTTGTTTGCAACTATGTGGTGGTCTGGTTTGTTTTGAGTTGGTCAGAGTGTATTTTTTTATTTGTTTTGTAACGCAAAGGGTAGACATAAGTTGGTGATGAAGAACTGAGCGTGTGACCTTCAAAATAACTCTGTAAAGCCTCATGCCCACAGGTATTTTTTACAGCAGTGTTTAGGAGCTTTTTTTTACAGCTTGGAAACGATTATTTAATGGCCTCATAACCACACAGGCGTTTTTGAGCGGTAAGTGGCATAGGCGTTTTTAAACTCCAAAAAAAAAGAGGACCAGCACAATCTGAGGCTCCAGCTCCTGAGCCTCAGAACCTGCGTCCCCCTCCCCCCACCCAAAAGCATCTTGTGCCCATGTTGACGAGAACAAGGGCCTCTTCCCGAAAGCCCTGGCCGCTGGTTGTCAGGGGCTGCGGATGGGGGCTTTTTTTGAATCTGGAAGCCCCCTTTAACAATGTGAATTGCTGAACTCTATGTGAATGAATATGGGCTACATTGTACCCCTACCCATTCACCTTAAAAACAAAATGCAGTACACAGGTTTTTAAAGTATTTTAGTAAGACAGCTTTGGCATCTCTTCCGATTTTTTTTTTTCTTCTTCTCCCCTCTCCGGCTCTTCTCCCTCTTCTGTTGATGTCTTCTCACTCTGCCGGTCCTTCTCAGTTCTTCTCCCCTCTGCGCGAACCCAACATTACATCGGGAGATCGCGTTGAGTCAACATTGGAAGAAGGAGAAGACAGCTCCCCCATATTTATTTTCGCATGGAGGCCTCCCTTAAGATCCATACCAGACCGAAAGGTTTTTCAAATAATTTTCATTATAAGGGTCCAGCACAAGGCGGTAATCTTGTGATCAGTCCTCAATTGCACTTAAAACTTGACCGATTTTATAGATGGCTCAAATTACGACTGGTTAAGCATTGAGCGGCCGAGATTCAAACTATCTATGGGCAGGCTGATTATACCCAAGTCAAACCATTAATTGGCTTACCAGCATGCTGGATATTTACATGCGCCAACTGCCAGCGGCTACAGCAGCTAACAATAATCGCTGTGTTCTCCCAGCAAGGACAGTTCCCTGCACCCCCCTGCCAGAAGAACACTATAGCTCAGTAGGAGGGATTCCTGCATCAACATGGACTGTTGATGGGGGAGATCGCACAATTTTTATGTCCTGAAACCCTAGTTGCAGAAAAAAATTGCATCATATAATGCCTGGTTAAGAAGGCTGGCAAGATTTTCATGATATCTACTTTCCAACTTCCAAAAATGTATTTATGGTATATATTAAATTATATATGTATTTATATTAAAATGGGAAATCGCAAATACACAAGCTAATTTTTGGTTCCCACGCCCCCAGGGGTTATAGATGCCTCGAGTTAAAACACTTGCTTTAGAGATTTGTCTTGATGAAGTAGAGTAATCTCCATTATATTCTATATGGAACGCTCAAGTCTGAATACCTTTTTTGTCTTTCAACAGGGATTTAAAACCAGAAAATATTTTGCTGGATGACCATGGTATGTAATAAGATTCTAAATCATTATCTGTCATTGAGCCTAATGTTTAAACAGCTTGTGATGTTATGCACATTATCAACTAGAATAGGTTGAAAAGGCTTGCTTCAGATGCTATGATGTATTTCAAATAAAGTGAAAAAGTGTAGCGCAATAAATTAAACTAGAAACAATAATAATCAATACATAGATAATAGGTAAGTGTCCAAGTGATCAAATTAACAAAAAATCTTTGTGTAGATTAATCCAAACTTCAACGTAAGTCCAAAAGGAGTGAAGGTGAAGAAAACACCACAAACTTCCACCACCGCATGCAAGATGGACTCTCACCTTGATGCTTTGACCTGAAACCGGTCTCAAAGCATATCAACAGTTGTCAGAGTACAGGCAATCCTTGGATGGAACAATGGATCATGGATGGCACCCACAGTCAGGGCGCATAGGAACCATATAGGAAAGAACACACAGACAAGATCTAATGCTCTCCGTATGGAACTGTTTAATGCTAGATACAAATAACTAACAAATAACTCTTGGGAGCCCAACTGGGGCCCAACGGGACCCCAATGGGGCAGAGGGACTCCCCCTATGAGGGAGTGAGGGGGCCTAGCCCACCCAGCCAGCCCCGTAGGTCCTTCGCCTCTCTTTATTTTAAGAGACCGCATGGCCAAAGTGCATGTGTTTTAAACCAATTTTGTGTGCGTGCAAGTGTGGTGGTTTTTGTGGGGGGGGGGGGGTGGGCGTACTAAGCACAGGCGTACCTTGCATAGCACACCCACCGGGAGCCGGGCTGAGACCACCAAACTCAATTCACATGTAGCCGAGACCGGGATCTGAACCCTTGGCTGCAGAGGTGAATGGCTTGTCAGCGCAGTGCCAATCACGTTGAGCCACCACAGCTCCCTCGTGTCAGACTAAATTCAGCTATTTGATGCACCTGGGTTAAGTGCCTCTGCTTTAGCTTAGGACTTGGTCTCCCCATTGAATAAGGTCAGGGGTAGGAATATAAAGAGGGATCACCACCTGAACCTGGTGGACCCTTATTCTCCTCTGTAGAGACTTAAACAGCTCATAGATTGAGCCATCAGACCTGTCAGGCAATGCAGCCTTCCCCCAACATTGCAATCACTCTGCATGTGTTTTGCAAGAAAAAAAAAAAAGAAAAGGGGGGTGTCCCCCTTTTCCTGCTTTAATCCTGAAACAAAGGGATTAGAAAGCTTGGGGATAAAAGTTTCACTGTCAGAGGACAGGAGACAGGAGCTGCAGCCTAACAAGGAGAAGCTATCAAAAGCCCTACAGGTTCTGATTACACCTCCATGTTCTTCTTGGAGTGTAAAGAGAGGTTTTCCTATAGGTGGCTAGTAAGACCTCCATATAATCCTCAGCCTGGTGTCGGCTTCAGGCTAACCAAATGCATCGGAGGGATGCACAGTTGCGGGCACACATTGCTAATGTCTCTTAATTGAGGAAACACACATCTGCAGAGGATAATTTCCTCTTTACCAGTCCGCATGTTGCATAACATACATGAGTTTGGAATGCATGTGGGATAAAAACAAGTAACAGAGCAGATTCTATTGTGGATTGCATAAACATACATGTTTCTGTCTATATGGTGCTGCATGTTTCCACAAAAGAGGTCGCATAAAAGATGTTTGGTTACACAGAAGAGGTTTGTTTCCACAGAAAGGCCTAAAATCGCATAAAGTTGCTTGGATGCAAAAAAGATGCTGGATTACACATGGTAACTGATCATCAGCGTCCTGGATTACCCAAGGATGTTTGGTCACACAAATAGGCTTGTTTCCACAAAGGTACCTAAAGTCGCATAAAGATGCTTGTATGCATAAAAATGCTGAATCACACATGATTACCTGATCACCCAAGTCCTTGTTTCCCCCAAGGATGTTTGGTTACACAGAAAAGGTTTGTTTCCACAGAAAGGCCTAAAATCGCATAAAGTTGCTTGGATGCAAAAAAGATGCTGGATCACACATGGTTAACTGATCATCAGCATCCTGGATTACCCAAGGATGTTTGGTCACACAAATAGGCTTGTTTCCACAAAAGTACCTAAAGTCGCATAAAGATGCTTGTATGCATAAAAATGCTGAATCGCATAAAGGATGCTTGTATGCATAAAAAGGTTGAATCACACAGGATTACATGATCACCCAAGTCCTTGATTCCCCAAGGATATTTGGTCACGCAAAGAGGCTTGTTCCCACAGAAATGCCTAGAATCGCATAAAGAGGCCTGAAGGCATAAAAATGCTGAATCACACAGGATTACCCGATCACCCAAGTCCTGGATTACTCAAGGCCTAAAGGGATCACTTAAAGATGCTTGAATGCAAAAAGAAGCTGGATCACACATGGTTGTTGGATCAACAGAGTCCTGGATTACCCAGGGATACTTGATCACATAGAGAGGCTTGTTTCACAGAAATGCCTAAAGTCGCATTAAGATGCTTGGGTGCATAAGGATGTTGGAACGCACAGGTGCTTGGTCACACAAGGGTTCTTGTCCGCACAGTAGTGCTTAAAGTGCATAAGATGTTGATCGCATGGAAGATGCTGAATCGCATGCATGGTTACTTTAAAGTTGCACATGGTGGCTTAATTAAGCAATACAGGATGCCTTGTGTTTGCATAGAGATACGTGTCTGCATGGGTTCATGTTGCACATTGTTGCATAACACGTTTATAGCACATGCTTGCTTGCTTGCAAGGATGCTCGTTCCAGAGCACACATGCTATATGCATGTTTGGCGTGAGACATATTTATATGATTTCATGCTTCCATGAACACACACTGCCATGTACACACGCCTCCATTGAGGCATATGGCTTTAACACTTGCCACATACACATATGGGGAGCCAGTTGCATATGTGTTTATTTACTTGGGACTGCAGAGGTTGTCTGCGTTGTGCAGGGGAACAGCACTATCTCCAGTTGGTGGTCTTGCCCTTTTGGGTTAGCCTCCGTGTCTGGGTTGTCAGGGCCCGCCTCTAGCAGGTCTGTAGGCCCAGGGTATAGCAGTAATGGCATACGGAAGCAGACTCCTGCTGATGGATCAGTCAGCAGCATGGCTGGACCTAAGGGTGTCCAGCATGGTCAGGTATCTGGATCTCCTGGGTTAGGATTCCAGTCTAAAGATACATTCTTCATTGACAAGAAGCTGGGTATGTTTTGCACCAGGAGAGTACTTTTGGCCTAAGACAAGACCATCGCTATAAGAAAGCTGGTCTAGGTGGTTACGGCAAGGAACAGTTCCTTACTTTTGGCCTTCTGCTTAAGGCACTAGAGAAGATGCTGCTTCATTCAAGACAGTTCCCTATACTTTTATTCAGGACTGTTATAAACAGTATTGTGTTGGCCTAGAAGGAGTGGATCTTGACCTAGCATTATCCAAAGAACCGGTCCCAGAGATAGGCTGGAATTCCTCTTGGTGGTTCTTAACTAAAGGGTTTGCCAGGTCAGGAAGAGACCTTGGCCCAGGGGAAGTAGTCGAGCTCCAATGGAGCCTTATCTGTCAGCTAGAGCTACCGATGGAGCATCTGGCTTAGGGCCTGAACGTTCAGGGGCTGGTGGTTCGGTCAGAGTTCAATCAGACTATACCATATCAAGTGATTTACTTAATTTACCAAGGAGGAGCTTGTGCCTTGCCTATTGACATTCGTCATTTCATGAAATGCAGAATTGGCAGGCGATTCACTGTAGCCGTCAACAAGTGTCTCCAGGAGAAGGACCTCTACACCCCAACTGTTTTCCTGACCAAGGGCTACAGAAATAGTACCCTGTACATAAGATGTATTGGCGTCCAGGCTCAACAAGAAATTGAACAGCTTGAGGTCAAGGACAAGGGATCCACCCGCATGCGGGGCAGATGTGTTGGTAATCTGGTGGGACCAGTGGTCACTGGTTATGTCTCTCCCCCCAGTGCCGCGGCGTTTGTGGCTTCCATGCAACATTAGAGGATGGCGGAAGCTGGCCTGATTACTCCGGCATAGCCCTGACGACCTTTTCTGTGCAGGGACAGTAGGGGTGGTAGTAGAGGACCCACGGTCCCTTACATCTTGTCCAGGCCTACTTCGAAGGGGGTATTACATCCTGTCGTGCAACAGGTGAATTAATGGTCTGGCTATTTTAGCCCACATTCTTCAGAATCAGGGTTTTTAGAATCAACGGCACTTCCTTGATTCATACAGGAGGGCTGGCCTCCAGGACCAGATATCCCAGGATCGGGAGAGCCCATGTTCCTGGTATGAAACAGATGGTGGCATCCTTGGAAGTTTGTCAAAGATAAAATTCCTGCCTTCCGGCATTTGGAAAGGAGACGGAGCCAGCCTTAAGTTACATCAAGGATCCGATCTCGGCCTTGCCTCCAAAGGTCGCTTGCTTCACACTCTTTGTTCCGAGCCATTATACAAGGGGTGACGTGCATAAGTCCACCAGTTTAGTCGCCCTTGTGCTTGGAGGATTGGCTCTAGTTTTGTCGGCTTACAGGGTCAGCTCTGTGGGCCGATGCACCATATTTCCCTTCAGCCTTTAACAAGGGAATTGGTGTTCTTGGTTGTGGTAGCCTCCAAGAGAGTTTCAGTATTGGCAACCTCTTGGTATAAAACCATACTTATTCTTACTAGTAGGGTGATGTTAATCCTCACCCAGCCTTATTTACTAGAAGGATCTAGTGTTCATTTGAATCTAGATATTCTTACCTCCCCCTTTTTCAAAACCTTGTTTTCGGAAGGAAAGGTTATTACTTTCTCTCAGTAGAGATGAGAGCAGTTAAATATCTATCTGAAGGTTCAGATATAGAAATCTGAAGTTTTTATTGTGCTGCCAGAAGACCCTAGATGTGGGCAGGCAGTGTTCAGTTTAGCTATTAAAATGGTTACACTCTCTCCTTTGGAGTAGAAGGGTCAAGGCCTATCTGAAGCGGCTGCTCGGATACGGAAAGCTGATGTTATTGCGCTACCCAGGAGGCCCCAGGAAGGGGCAGGCAGCGTCTAAAATCAACTGTTTTCAAGATTGATTCATCAGGGTATTATTCAGGCTTGTGGTTCGGAGAGTGGGACTCCCCCTGTTTCTTGGGGGGGTGCTCCGTACCAGGATAGTAAGCGCTTTATGCGCGATGCTTTACCGAGCCTTTATGACGCAGATTTTCAGGGCTGCAACTTGGCGTCTGTGCTTAGGTTCACTGATTCTTGTCAGATGTACATAGGAGGGCAAAAGGATGCAGCTTTTTGGCGCAGTATGCAGCATTATAGATCCTCACATCTGATGGCGGCCTGCGTTGTTTGTGTCTCCCTCCCCTCAGTAAGCATTGCTTTCGGACATCCCACATAGATTGCCGCTCTGTGATCCTGTGATGTACGATAAAGAAAATAGGATTTTTATGACAGCTTACCTGTAAAATCCTTTTCTTGGAGTACATCACGGGACACAGAGCTCCCGCCCCTCTTGTTTGGGGATATTGGGACACTTATTGCTTTGCTACAAAAACTGAGGAGCTCCCAGTATGGGAGGGGTTATATAGGGAGGGAACTTCCTGTGTAGTTAATTACACCAGTGTCCACACCTGAAGGTAGACTTTATAACCCACATAGTAATGGATTGCCGCTCTGTGTCCCGTGATGTACTCCAAGAAAAGGATTTTACAGGTAAGCTGTCATAAAAAATCCTATTTTTTATTGGGACTGCGATATTGCGGCGGACACATCGGACACTTTTGACACATTTTTGGCGCCATTCACATTTATACAGCGACCAGTGCTATAAATATGCACTAATTACTGTATAAATGTGACTGGCATTGAAGGGGTTAACACTAGGGGGTGAGGAAGGGGTTAAATGTATTGCCTGGGTGTGTTCTAACTGTGTGGGGGGAGGGGGGTGACTGGGGGAGGTGATCGATGCTGTCTCCCTATGTACAAGGGAAACAGCATCTGTCTCCTTTCCCTGACAGGACGTGGAGCTCTGTGTTTACACACAGAGCTCCACGTCCCTGCTCTGTCACCGCCGATCGTGTGTGCCTGACGGACATCGCGGCCACCGGGTACACGCATCGAATCCTCGGTGATGCGTCGGGACTGTTTTTCCCCGCCGCACGCCACAGGGGAATTACAAGTAAATCACGTCCAAAGACGTGACCCCGGCACCTCAGGTCCGCGCTGTTGACGTATTCTGTCAATAGCGCGGACCCGAAGTGGTTAAGTCAAAAAACATATTTCACCCCCCCTTCCCCAATAATTGTTTCCCTTTTATAGACGCTGGGTAGGCTAGTTTTGGGCCGGCGGCATGCGGTCAGGGTGTGCACCCCAAGTCGGGTTCTGTAAATTATGCTTTTGGTTGCTATCGGTTACTATACATTACTGCCCACCATTCAGTTACTATACATTACTGCTCACCATTCAGTTACTGTACATTACTGCTCACCATTCAGTTACTGTACATTACTGCTCACCATTCAGTTACTATACATTACTGCTCACCATTCAGTTACTATACATTACTGCCCACCATTCAGTTACTATACATTACTGCCCACCATTCAGTTACTATACATTACTGCCCACCATTCAGTTACTATACATTACTGCTCACCATTCAGTTACTATACATTACTGCCCACCATTCAGTTACTATACATTACTGCTCACCATTCAGTTACTATACATTACTGCCCACCATTCAGTTACTATACATTACTGCCCACCATTCAGTTACTATACATTACTGCCCACCATTCAGTTACTATACATTACTGCCCACCATTCAGTTACTATACATTACTGCCCACCATTCAGTTACTATACATTACTGCTCACCATTCAGTTACTATACATTACTGCCCACCATTCAGTTACTATACATTACTGCCCACCATTCAGTTACTATACATTACTGCCCACCATTCGGCTGCTATAGGTTGCTAAACATTACTACCCAGTTCCATTCGTTTACTACACATTACATTACTGCCCATCATTCAGTTGCTAGAGGTTACTGCAAAATGATTACCTGCAATTCAGTCCCGTTCTGCAAACTGCTCAGTCCTGCTGTTGCTTTATTAATCACCACCCACGCTGCTGGCAGAATGCACACAGCCCTGTCTGTGTGTCTTTGATCTCCCTGCTCGTGCTGCTGACCGGAGAAGAGGGAGGGCTCAGCGTGCCGGCAGCGGCACACGTGCCACGGGTTCGCCATCACTGTCTTAGCCTGTCCTTAGATTAGGATGAATAAACAATACTTAAAAGAAAAAAGAGGTTCCCCAGCGGGGTTATTAGGCAGCGGGATCAAAGGATTAAACAGTTTCCATATAAAACGATATTTATTGATCAATGATATCGGATATCACAGTGAGTATGGGTAAATGTTAAACAATATATAAGAGAGGGTACAAAGGTTTCTCAATCCTTGTTGCAGTAGACATAAATATTCATACATATCGTAAAGTTGCAGGTAAATGCACAATGTGGATCCCCGACGCGTTTCGACCGTTCGATCGGTCTCTTAAGGGGGACAGGCATTCTAAAATAAATTATAGGTTCTAAAGTATTACAAAGCAAAAAAACATACATCATGGTGGGTCTATCACAATGATATAATTACCGCTAAAACAAGGAATCAAACATGCTGGTCACCGCTGGGTAGCCGGGGGGGGGGGGGGGGGGGGGGGCCTTAGGCTGCCTCCATCCTCCCCAATGCGAAGGGCGGCCCATCTTTGAGAGCCTACAAGGAGCCAGAGTGTGGACACCCTCCAGGAGGTGGAGGAATCGGCACCTGCAATGGACACACATAGAATTGTGTATGATTAGGAAGGATTAGATAAATCCATTCCACTCAGCTGCCAAAGTGACAGCACAGCAGTATATATGGTATTAAGGGGACTAAAGGCAGTTGCTAAGTGCCAATATAAAATGGATGTCAGGGCAACTTGTAAAGTCCATTAAAGTTATTCAGTAAGTAAGGAGTATGCAATAAGTAGTGAGCTGGGTAAGGTGTGAAAGGGGTTGGTGGTGTGATTGGTAGGAGAAGTAAATAAATGATCACCATTAAGGGAAATCCAATGTGGAATGATGTATGCATGATTTGAAGGAAGTGAGTATATGGTGTGAACACCTGTGTGTATTAAAGTGATGAAGGTGAAGTGGTATGAAAAAATATATGTGAAAAAAATATATATGAAAAAAGTGAAAAAAATGTAGTGGTAGTGGGATAGGTAAAAATAAGTAATAAAGTGCTATAAAGTTATATAGATAAATGGTTACCTGATGCAATAATAGGTAGAAATATTCTGTGTGACAGGTATGGAAATCCTGCCTGCTGGTATGCATGGTAGGTGAGGACAAAGTGCCGAGAGACCATGAGTGCAGTAACATCTGATCTGGCCTGTGTGGAATCAGATAATGACTCCACACAGACCTACCATTTTATAGAGTCCAATGGGTGTGGCGATTAGGATGATCGCACACAGGTGCCGTGAGTTTCCTAACCCCCAAAGGAGTGAGAGTCCCAGCCGTCAATAGAGAAGATGGCTCACTGGTGGCTCCCCCGGCGTGCCCTCATATCAGGTGTCGCTGAGTCCCATCTCACATCTGGAGTCCTCATTAGAGTCCTTCTTTACACTAGGTGTCCCAAGGGCAGGTAGTGTTGTGGTTCGGTAACTACTACACCACTGTGCTGCCCTAACCCCTAGATTTGCACCGTAATTGTACAGATGTTTACACTGTATAATATTATAAATTGTCTCACCCCTTATTGTAGGTTTTGAAAAAAAAATATATATTTAATTTTTTACATGCTGTGCATAGATTTCATGTCGTAAAACAATTCATAAAATATTCTTAGCTTCCTCCTCCAAAGACTATTTTTATATATGAGGCCAATGATGTAGTGTAGGCATATTTTTATACGTGAGTGGGTGTCTGTTTAATGCATGTCTTCCTGTCTGGCTTTTCATAATGTTCCTATTCTCATAGGACACATCCGGATCTCCGATCTTGGATTGGCTGTGCACATCCCAGAAGGTCAAACTATTAAAGGCAGAGTAGGCACTGTAGGATACATGGGTGAGTAGAGGTATTAAAGGGGTTGTAAAGGTTCGTCGTTTATTTTCTAAATTGGTTCCTTTTAAGCTAGTGCATTGTTGGTTCACTTACCTTTTATTTCGATTTCCCTTCTAAATGTTTTTTTTTCTTCGTTTGAATTTCTCATTTCCTGTTTGTCCTCCAGTAAGCTTTCCACCATCATCCGAGTGGTGGAAAGTCATTTAGAATAGCTTACTGAACAGCTTACTGAGGAGAAACAGGAAGTGAGTATCTCAGACTAAGAAAACAAAGAAAAAAACATTTAGAAGGAAAAGGTAAGTGAACCAACAATGCACTAGCTTAAAGGAACCTATTTAGAAAATAAAAAAACGAACCTTTACAACCCCTTTTAAGGTGACCAGGAAAAGTGCTGGCTAAGATGGGGATATAATGATGCTTTTGTCTTTTAGCTCCTGAGGTGGTGAAGAATGAACGGTACACATTCAGCCCTGACTGGTGGGCGCTTGGTTGTCTGCTGTATGAGATGATAGAGGGACAGTCCCCTTTCCAGCAGAGGAAGAGGAAGATCAAACGTGAGGAGGTAGAGCGGTTAGTAAAGGAAGGCCAAGAAGAATATTCAGGCAAGTTTTCGCCAGAGGCTAAGGCTCTTTGTACTATGGTGAGTAAAATCGCATTCTGTGTGACCTTTACATGAATTGCCAATTCTAGTTGGTTTTGGGTACTTCAAAAACAGATGCATGCTCTGTATTAAAACAGCACTCAGTAGGCTCAATACACAAAGCTTTAGCTCAAGGATAAGGATCTATTTTTAAGTCACATTCGCATGACTGTGCTTTACAAATCTCATTGGACTGTGAACTCTTTATGACCAGTCCATTTTTTTGCTAATTGGCACTATTCTACTTTTACTGGTAATTGCTCGGTCATGCAACGCTGTACTCAAACAAAATTGATATCATTTTTTTTTTCACACACAAATGGAGCTTTTTTTTGGTGCTAGTTATTCACCACCGTTTTTTTTATTTTTTTATCTTGTATTATAGGAACGGAAAAATAAAAAGTAGGCTAAAATGTATTCTGCTACATGTCTTGTTGGCAAAAAAAAAATTCCAATAAGTTTTTTTTTTTGTACTACTAATGGTGATGATCAGTGACTTATATAATATATGGGACTGCAATAGTGTGGTGGACAATCTGACGCTAAGTGGGAACAGACTGACACTGACATCACCAGGGACGCAAATACAGTGATCAGTGCTAATAATATACACTGTCGCTGTACTAATGACACCAATGTGTAATGTGTGCTGATTTTTACTAAATATCTTTGTTTCTTATTCCTGCTTTGCAGCATAAGAAACAGGGAGATCGTCTCCTCTGTACACAGCTGATCAGCAGGTCCTGGCCATGAATCATTGGCGGAGATCTGCTGACGCCGGCTGTGTACAATTACAGCGGGTGTCGGTGGGAGAGCACATGTGCCCTAAACCCAGAAATGGGCAACAGTGTACCAGTGTGACACTGTGCCTGAACGGGCCCCGCCTCTGCAAGTGATTATAATAAAGATGAATGAATGAATGAATGACTTGTATAGCGCAATGACTTGTATAGCGCAACGCATGCGAACTGAATCGCCTCTGGGCGCTTTTTCCAGCCAGTGTCTGCTTGGCTGGTGCGGTCATTTTTACCCCGTAGGATCTTGACACGCTAAGGACACACAGTCATACACACATATATACGTATATACTGGGCCAATTTTGGGCGATCCAATTTACCTAAGATCCCCATCCTGGTGTGTTAGCTGTGTAAATTGACCTTCATACGTTTAGACTACATAATAGAAACCATTATTCAGTTTCTGGCGAAATCAACGCCAAGTTTAATTAAAATACGCTTTTATGTGCACCTGTTAGAAATGGTCTTGTTAGAATTTTTATATATCCACCTTGCAGGGTTTTGAGCTGATCTGAATCTAGGCAAGAGACCCATTTACTGCTTTTAAACGAGCAGTAGGCTTGAGTCATATTTTTTTTATTACATTCCAACCGCTTTAGATAAAAATAGTTTTATTTATGGCAATCAATCCTTTGCTGACTTTCATTTTCTAAGCAGCATTATAAAACGTCTGCTGGAATCTGACTCTTGGCTATGGGTGACATTTCCGCTTTGGTTTACCCAACTATGACATATACAGTATGTAGTAGTTGGTAAATATCTTGAGAAAGATATGAAAGTCTTGAGAACTTAACTTGTGATGTACAGAGGATGTAGGTGTGGTAAATAGCTGCAACATTCACGAGCAGGAAGATCTGGCTTATACATGTATTTGATTTTTATTCTGCATACCACAGAAATAAGAAGGCAATTAGGTTTTGTAACCCATGACCTGTTCTAGATTTCTGTCATCAGTTGTAGTAATAGGTGTACCACTTCCTTTCTTCTTTTTTTACACTTCTATATTTATAGCTCGCTGTGAAACAATTAAGATGTAGGTCATTCGTTGTAAACTGGCAGTTCATCATGTTTTTCAGAGGAAATGGTCTGAGGGAATATATATATATATATCTCCCCATGTAAAAATACGTTTTGGAACGTTAATGTATGATAAGAAAGTAAAATTTAAGCCTACTAGAACAGCTAGGTATGTCTGTAATTGTGAAATTTAGATGGTTTTGCAGAACAGGGTAGGGCACTTCCTCTTGATTGTATGGAGAGGTGAGTAAAGTGTCAAGTACATTCATTCACTAAGGTAGAAAGGGTAAAATATGACATTAAATGTTAAAATCGATCAGCCCACTAAGTTCTATGTATCCAAATCAACACAGACAAACAAGACTATATTTTTCTTTTAAATTTGAATTCCTGCATGATAGTGACACAGCTACATGGGATATGTTGTATGTACCCAGAGTTCAGCTTCAAATGAGCCTCCCACTCAAAAGGGAAAGCTCTGCTTGTTTGCTTCATCCCCCTTCCTCCGCTGCCACATTTGGCACCTTTCAGGAGGGAGCAGATGCCTGTCAATACCAGGTACTCGCTCACTGTGTGGTGATATACAGAAATTTTAGACCCTCTTCTAGCCCCCATGCTGCCTTCTGGGAGACACGCAGGTCCCAGAAGACAGCGGGACCAGTGGTATCCAATTTGCCTGTAACAATATTGCAGACCCGCTATAAGTCATCGATTGCCACCATTACTATTAAAAAAATAATAATTAAAGATCCCATTGTTTTGTAGACTCTAACTTTTGTGCAATCCAATTAATATACGCTGTAACGGTCACCACCGTTTATGACCTTCCATCCACCCTCGACAAGCTTATCCGACACAGCGTGTCAATCCTACATACCCGCTCCATTCCATTTCCCAGAATAAGACGAGACTCCGCTCTGTACTCTCTGTTTCAAAATGAGTGAACACTTTATTGGTTTCTCAGCTTGCTTATATATCCAGTACAGTATAATGCAGTTAATCACAGGACAATGCAATCTCCACCCCCCTCATCACACACTATGGCTAGTTACGATGCAGATATTTCGGCACCGATACTGACGAGACCTATCGCATTCCTTTATCAATAGAATACAATCACACAATGCCTTGACCTCAATCCACATATCTAGACAGACGTACTGTCTCTAAAGGGTCTTGACACCTGGGCATCAATAGGCTTTAAACCGTGTTATCAGACAATTGAAAGGTCTAGCAGTGGACCTGAATTAACACCTTTTATACAATGGACAATGTAATGTCTAGGAGTAGATGCAATTAACACCTTTCAAAAGCATGTGTGCCCACATTGAATAGCCAACAACTTGTGATATCTCAAGACATCCTGCAAACATGAATTATTATTAATGTCCCATCTCATGTAATACATGAATTATGATTCTATTAGCCACCCTACGCCCAAAAGGGCACAGGGTGGACTTAGACCCAGGAGTTATCTCTCATCCTTCCAAAGTCTCTGGTTGTCACGGTTCATTCCGTTACATACGCTTATTGGGATTTATTTATTTTTTTAACAAAACTATGTAGCCAAATATTATTGGCCTAAATTGATGAAGACATTTGTGTTTTTATAGCAGAGTAAAAGTAAAAAATATTATTCCTTTATTTGGTACAGCGTCGCACAACCGCGCAATTGTCGGTTAAGTAATACAGTGTCGTATTGCAAAAAAAAAAGCCTAGTCATGAAGGGAGTTAAATCTTCCAGAGGGTGAGTAGTTTAATTTACATTGCCCCCTCTCTTTCTGTATATCAATGATGGCGCTGTAAGTATATATAAAAAATAAAATAAAAATCGCAGTACCTTTTTTCTAATCGAGATACAGCTGTCACATTACCCAGATCTCTCCCAGCCTCTCTGCAAGGAAATATAAGCAGAAGAGCTTCTAGTCCTTTGCTGCTGGTCATATGTTTAAAAAAATAGCCTTGGGAATACAGAGTAAAAATAACCAGTTCCCGCCCAGCCTATAGCAAAATTTTGAACAGGATTTTCATTGATCAGGTGGATGTCATATGATGTTTAAAATTCACTGTTTTATTAAATGAAATCAAATCTGTATTATTTTTTGGACATAACTTGGCATAGGTGGATTTCTGCCTGTCACCGGCTGTATCTCACCCATCCAGCCTGTGTCTTAGAATAACAGAGAGGTGATTCCTCCATTAATTTACATAAAATATCCCACCCCATTGTGTTTAGCTGGATAGTGGGCATAGAGGAGGACAGAGGGAGTGGGCTGTCATTTACCACAGTGTATTTGCCCACTTATGTGACGCTATAGTCACATGGGCTGCTCAGATGTGATAGAGAGGAAATGGTCAGCATAGAAACACACTGAAAACTGAGCATGTGCAGAGTTGCCACCACAGCTGCAAAATCCCTAGCTGAATTGGGGACATGGACAGAAGGGGGAGATAGAGCAGTAGGTTCAACCAGGTTTTTTGCAGAATACAGAAAAGGAATGTCATAGTGACTGAGTATGCACAGCATGCATTACAGCATTTTATCGTTTATCATGCCTCGCTGTCGGAAGAACAGTAACATTGTTTTTTGGGGTTTGCTTTGGATTGCTGTAAGAAATATGTAGTGTTTCTGGGGTACGTGGACTGCAGATGGATACAGTATTTTTTTCCTTATCGAAGTATATGCTTTGATTGGCACATAAGCATAGAAGTGATAAATACACGCACTGTAGAAATGAAGCCTCCCACGCACTCATAATTTTTGTTTCTGTATGAATAGGTGTCATGTTGCTGTTCAGTTCTCAAATTTTTTATTTTATTTTTATTTTTCCTTACGCAGCTTCTATGTAAAGACCCTGATCAGCGATTAGGGTGTTGTGGTGGAGGAGCACAGGAAGTAAAAGAACATCCATTGTTCAGGCATATCAATTTTAAGAGACTTGAAGCTGGAATGCTAGATCCCCCGTTCAAACCAGATGTAAGAATAACATTTTATTTTCAACACTTAAAGAAAGAGAATTTAATGATGTGAACAGGGGAGGGGGAGATCTCCAAACTTACTCAAGATTTCTGCTGGTCATGGGATGATCAGTAATAGACTTTTTAAAATGCTATGTGATGTGCTTTTATGTAACCTCATTATCTCGCTATGTTTCAGCCGCAAGCAATTTACTGCAAGGATGTCCTGGACATAGAACAGTTTTCAACAGTGAAAGGAGTGGAGCTAGAGCAAACCGACAGCGACTTTTACAGAAAAATTGCTACTGGTTGTGTGTCTATACCGTGGCAAGATGAGGTAGGTCTACATCAAGCGTGATGTAAGGATTGCCATCATAGGTGTGCGCAGCCTATGGCATTAGGGTGTGCACTCCAAAGCTCAAACACATGGTAGTGATCACTTACTGTGTTCATTCACAAAGGGAAGGGCTCGGTAAATTATGTATTTACCGGCCCCTTCCCCTACTCCTTTTAAAACTTCCCCAGTGTGTGCCATCATCAGCAGCCTTTGGGAGAGAAGAGGAAGGAAGCCATAAATGCAGGGGCAATCTGCACTGCATAAGGTGATTAGGGTGTGCCCAGGCACACCTGGCACACCCTGTGCGCACGCCTATGATTGCCATAAAGTCACCAGTCTAGAGACTGAATGCCCTTTTATGGAGCCTTAATTGGAAAAGAAAGGGGTATAGTTGGAGTTTATGATTACTGTAGTGGTAATGTAAATGTCATTTTGAATACAACTTTCACATTTTATATACTTGTGTGTTTTGTATTTTTTATATTTTGTACTAAAAATCAAGATTTGTAGATTGGCATTTAAAGGGTTGTAATAAGCAATTCAGGCTGTACCAACAAGAATATTTGCATAAAGCTGACTTTTTACACTTAAAGTGTAAGTTTACCTTGGTGGCCATAGCTTTGGAAGTGTATCCCACAAAACGTACACAAGGTTAACATATACAGTAAAACCTTGGTTTGTGAGCATAATTCGTTCCAGAAACATGCTTTTAATCCAAAGCACTTGTATAATAAACCATTTTTTTACAGGGTATAAAAGAGAAGAGAGGCACCTTTTAAGTGTAGCAATAAGTTGCTAAATGTTGTACCTTCATTAAATGTAAAAATATTGCTACACTTGGTGGTACCTCTGTTCTTTTTTTTATACTCAGTTGTGACATGACGCTACTCTTATATCAAGACATTGCTTGTTAACCAGGCACAATGTATTAAAATATTTTGCTTGTCTTGCAAAACGCTCTCAAACCAAGTTACACTCAAACCAAGGTTTAACTGTACCATAAATGCTAAACACGGTACATTTTTCTGACCCATCCATTTATGGGCAGCTTAAAGGGTAAGTTCACCTTTACTAAAAAATCTGTAAAGTAAACTTACACTGCACTCCCTCCTCATCGCACCCGGTCCAGCTGTACCTGAAGCCAGCAAACTTCCGTACTGACCCATCGTATCGCTGCTTTACCGGAATGGGGATTAGAAATCACTGCGGATTTCTCTACTACAACGCTGACAGGATGGGCTACATGGTTTCTGATTGGTTGGTGCCTACCAATCAAGATGCCTCCTATGCGTATCTCTGCGAGTTGCAGTTAGGAGATTAAGCTGTGGGGGATTATCTGATCCCCATTCTGGTAATGCAGCGATTCGATGTGTCCGTGTAAGGAATCGAAGGCTTCAGGTACAGCATGACCTGGTGCGATGAGGAGGGAGTCCAGTGTAAGTTCACCTTACAGATTTTTTTTGGTAAAAGTGAACTTACCCTTTTAAGCTGGTCATAAATGGACTGAACTTTGGCTGAGTCTGAAAATGTACTGTGTTTTAGCATTTTATGGTATTTTTTGTTAAAGGGGTTGTAAAGGTTCATTTTTTATTTTCTAAATGGGTTCCTTTAAGCTAGTGCATTGTTGGTTCACTTACCTTTTCCTTCGATTTCCTTCTAAAAAAAAAATTCTTTGTCTGAATTTCTCACTTCCTGTTACTCTTCAGTAAGCTTGCCCCCATCATCCGAGCCATTCTGGCTGGGGGTTAGCTTACTGGGTAGGAACAGGAAGTGAGAAATTGAAAAAAAACATTTAGAAGGGAAATCGAGGGAAAAGGTAAGTGAAGCTTAAAGGAACCTATTTAGAAAATAAAAAACAAACCTTTACAACCCCTTTTAACCTTGTGTATGTTTTTTGTGGAATACACTTTCAAAGCTATGGCTGAGAGTGTGGAGTTTTAGCTGTAAACAATAAAGCTTGTATATATTTTTAATCTCCCCCCCCCCCCTCTTTTTTTTTCTGTTTTGTGTGCCCCAAAAATACCCACCACCTGCATTTTCCAGTCTCCAAACACACCCTTTGATATTATTTAGTGCCTTCGCCTTGCCCCTTGAAATGTCAAAATGTTGTTATATGGCTGGGGCATGCCCCCTGACTTTGTATTAGATGTCGACCGATATGGGTTTCTCTCTGGCCGATGCCGATATTTAGAAATCGAGGCGGCCAATGGCCGATATATGATGCTGATTTTTTTTATTTTTTCATCTCATAAAATCTAACAGTAAGGCCGCGTACACACGATCAAATTTATCTGCTGAAAACAGAAAAATTCGATCGTGTGTACGGGCGAGTAGACAGGTTTTTCCAGCAGACAAATTTTAAAGCATGCTTTAAAATCTGTCTGCTGGGAACCCGTCCGTCCGACATGTCTGCTGGTTAGTACGCTAACCAGCAGACATATCTGCCCGCACATGCGTCAAATGGATTCGACGCATGCGTGGAAGTATTTTACTTCCTGGTTCGGTGACGTGGCGGCGTCAACGTCACCGCGCTGTCTGCCGGCGGGGATTTTGGTTTGATCATGTGTATACGATCAAACCAATATATCCCAGCAGACAAATCCGATCAAAACAGTCTGTCAGACCGATTTGATCGGATTTATTTAGTGGTGTGTACGCGGTTTTAGACCTCCTTCACACTGGGGCATTTTTCAGGCACTTTGGGCTAAAAAATAGCGCCTATAAAGTGCCTGCAAAAATGGCTCCCCTGCAGTCTCCATGTGAAAGCCCAAGTGCTTTCACAGTGAGGCGGTGCGCTGGCAGGATGTTAAAAAAAAAAGTCCTGCAAGCAGCATCTTTGGAGTGGTGTATACTGCTCCTCCACCACTCCTGCCCATTGAAATGAATGACACCGCTGCCGAAGAGCCTGCAAAGCGCTTCTGCAGTGGCGCTACATGAGCATTTAGCCCCTTAATCGGCCCGCTAGCTGGCATATAAGTGCCCCGCTAGCAGCCAAATGGCGCCACTAGAATGACAGTCCAGTGTGAAAGCAGCGGAGTTCCGTTGAAAAAAATAAATGAAGTCAGCAGCTACAAATACTGTAGCTGTTGACATTTAATATATGTACACTTACCTGTCCTGGGCGCACGTGATGTCGGCACCCGAAGTCTATCTCTCACTCGGGTGCTGCTGCCGCCATCTTCGGTAAGGGAATTAGGAAGTGAAGCCTTGCAGCTTCACTTCCTGGTTCCCTACTGTGCTTGCGCGAGTTGCACTGCGCAATTTCACTGGTCCCTGCTGTCTTCTGGGACCTGTGCATCTCCCAGAAGACAGCGCGGGGGGGCAGAGTAGGCTCCAGATGTGGCGTAGGTCACCACGGTGATCTATGCCAGGAAGAGGGAGCAAATACCTGGATTACACAGGTATCTTCTCCCTTCTCCCCCCTAAAAGGGGGGGAGGATTCCGAAAAGCGGAAGTTCCATTATTACTCTAAATGTAAGAAATTTTCTGTATCACTTATTACTTAAACATTTATTTTAATCACAACAAGCCTCCAATCAGTGCACTTGTATGTATAATTTAGATTAAAATACACAAAAACAGGTAATCAAAACTTTTGGACTAAAAAAAAAAAAAAAAAATATGGGCTAACTTTACTGTTTAGTTTTTTTTAAAACCGTTAAAGTGTATTTTTTCCCCAAAAAAATTTGTTTGAAAGACCGCTGCGCAAATACCGTGTGACATAAAATATTGCAACAATCGCTATTTTATTTCCTAGGGTCTCTGCTAAAAAAATATATATATATTAGGGCTGTGCAAATTAACTTTTAATTAATCGATTAATCTTAAATTTTTTTGATCGATCAAAATCTTTTTGATCGATTAAAATTCTTTTGATGGTACTCGGCTCTCCGCCGGCTTCTGGGAGTTCCGTCAGAGATCCGGTAACGTCGCGTACACCGGCGGGGCTTGCCGTGTCCATCTGAAGGGCTCCTTTGCTGTGCCTTCATATCTGCATGCCGGCGGGACCTTACTATCTGCCACACACAAGGGCTGTTGCACTTCTCTCTATCACTTCCCTCTATCAACCTGGGATTCTACAGCCATCCACTGGGAGTTGTGATCGTTCCCTTCATGGGACATCTACATACCAACGGACTGATGTTAACCTCTCCTCATCTGGATTCAGCAGTGGTATCGTTGTACACATTTTTATACCATTATCATACTTAGCTACATGTTTTTATGACTGCTTTTGCTACCGTTTGGTATTACTCGCACCATTTTTACAGTTTATGTAGCTACATCGATTTTATCTCCAGTGCAATATTTATTTAGTTACCTACTTGAAGACTATAAAAGTTTTAATGCTATTCCCATCGAGCACTGCCTTTGTGTGTTTTTTGTATCCTGCTATCCATTTTTCCAGTGGTTGGTAGCTGCACTGGGAATCGGCCTGCAATGAGATCAGCCAAAAGTACCGGTAGTTGGATCTGTATGTGCGTTATAATTAATCAAAATTAGTCGATTAATCGATTAAAAAAAAAAAAGATTTATCGAACACAAAAATTTTGATCAGTAACAGCCCTAATATATATATATATATATATATATATATATATATATATATATATAATGTTTGGGGGTTCTAAGTGATTTTCTAGCAGAAAACGCAGGATTTTTACTTGTAAGCAACAAGAGTCAAAGATTTGGTCTTTAAATGGTTAACCTGAGAACTTCTTCTTCAAGGAGTTCAGTTCATTGATAAGTAGCAACATTGTATATCTTTTCTCTGACTTGGCAGGCTGCCCAGGAGAGAGAAGTGGCTTCTAGGGGAAACTTCTCAGGCAACTTGCACTGACTTCTATTACAGAAGCTTTTTAGCAAGTCGCGCTGAGGTTTAATGACGCTGAAATATCGGCTTTCTTTCCCAGCAAAATCGGCCTATGCCGATTTTTTAAAAAACACCAAATATCGGCCGATATATCGGTCGACCTCTACTTTGTATTTTGCAGTATTGTCACTTTAAATTTCTCACTGATGATTTGAAAGATTTGATAATAAAAATGTGCTTATTATGTGTTCTCTTTTTTTTAGATGATAGAGACAGACTGCTTCAAAGAATTAAGTGAAGTGCCCATGGATGGACCTGTTCCGCCTGATCTGGACTGGAGAGGTCTACCTTCCCCGGAACCCAAGAAAGGGCTGCTGCAGCGACTGTTCAGCAGACAGGTGATGGGATAGAGAATGTTGGGATTTATACTGGTGTATCATTATAGCAACAGGCTCTTATTTTTAGAGCTGGATAAATTCCAGGATCCAGCTTTAGTAAATCGGCCCCTAATGTTTCTAAATTTGTACAGCTGGTGTCAAAGATTTTTATAATATATGTTCTTGTAGCATTGTTATACAATAGCTATATTCTAACAATGTTATTGTTTTTACTATATCTGGAATAACATGTTCTCTGGGCCCTTAGAGGGGGACAGTGGCGGCTGGTGCTCAAATTTTTTTGGGGGCGCAAACAAATGAAGAAAAAAAAAAAAAACACAATTGCAGCCTCACTGTGCCCATCAAAGGCAGCCAGTGTGCCATGCCATCAATTGTCACCACTGTGCCATGCCATCAATTGTCACCACTGTGCCATGCCATCAATTGTCACCACTGTGCCATGCCATCAATTGTCACCACTGTGCCATGCCATCAATTGTCACCACTGTGCCATGCCATCAATTGTCACCACTGTGCCATGCCATTAATTGTCCCCCACTGGTGCCCACATCAATTGTCCCCCACTGGCGCCCACATCAATTGTCCCCCACTGGCGCCCACATCAATTGTCCCCCACTGGCGCCCACATCAATTGTCCCCCACTGGCGCCCACATCAATTGTCCCCCACTGGCGCCCACATCAATTGTCCCCCACTGTTCCCTGTAAAATGCTGCCAGTCAGATTGCTCCTCCCCCGCCTGGCACTTACCTTTCTGGGGTTCGCCATCCTCCTTCCACTGTCCCTCGATGTCTTCTGCCGCCTTCGATGACGCTCTAGCCAATCAGGTTACGGATAAACAGAATCACTGAAACCTGATTGGCTGAGACGGCGTCCGTCTTATTCAAGGGACGTAGCCCACTACGTTCCGAGATAAGACATCCGTGCTTTGTGCACTGGTCCAAATCATTTGGTGGAAGGGGATTTTGGTGTGGGGTTGTTAGGGGTTGGGCTTGGTTCCGGTGAAGAGAACTCATAAGGTGTCAGAATACCAAGACATTTTGGACAATTTCATGCTCCCAACTTTGCGGGAACAGTTTGGGGATGGCCTCTTCCTGTTCCAACATGACTGCACAGCAGTGCACAAAGCAAGGTCGATAAAGACACATAGATAAGCGAGTTTGGGGTGGAGGAACTTGACTGGCCTGCACAGAGTCCTGACCTCAACCCAATAGAACACCTTTGGGATGAATTGGAGCGGAGACTGTGAGCCAGGCCTTCTCCTCCACATCAGTGCCTGACCTCACAAATGTGCTTCTGGAAGAATGACTAGTGACCTGATGAGTGATTGAATGCTTTCTGCTGCTTGATTATTCCTCAAAGTATAGATCGGGGGTGGCCAACCAGTGGCCCAAGGGCCGCATGTGGCCCGCGGAGCCCTCTGATGTGGCCCGCAACCTCCTGCTCTGGAATGGTGGGTTAGCAAGCCCAGATCGTAGGTTGCCGACCCGCCATGCAGCAACATCAGTGTTGTGAATGAAGCTGGTGGTAAAGGAAGAAAGCGGCTGAGGAGCAGAACCCCATAAACCGATGCTTCCTCTACTGTGCCGGCTTTTGCCACAGGTGGAGTTTATGGAAAAGTTCAGCTAACCCGCAGCATAGATACAGGTTCACTACACTTCAGTGTGAAAGCAGTCTTAGACCCTTTTCACACAATCAGCCCGAGCAAATGGAACCCTCAATTCCCCTCCTATAGAGCGACAGATGTCTGTTTAGGCCCACCTACCTCCAATCCGAAAAACAAAAGAAAATGTGTCCCCTTTCATCTGGGTGAATCAGAGGGCCTATAGAGTAGCCGTGACCTGTCACCCGCCCGCTCTGCATATTGTGGCCCTCGACTGATTACCAAGTTGCTAAAGTGGCCCTTGCTCTTCAAAAGTTGGGCACCCCTGGTATAGATCAAGCAGGGGGGTCCTTGTACTGCTGGTCCTCATTTACAGCTTCCTTTCCTGCGAAACACTAAGGCCTGGTACACACGAGGCAATAGATTTGTACACACGAGCAAACCAAAATCCCCGCCAGCAGACGGCGCGCTGACGTGGCGGTGACGTTGACGCCGCCACGTCACCGCACCAGGAAGTAAAACACTTCGCGCATGCGCCGAATCCATTCGGCGGCGGTGCGGGACGACATTTCTGCTGGTAAGTGTACTAACCAGCAGACATGTCAGGCGGACGGATTCCCACCCGATAGATTTCAAAGCATGCTTTGAAATCTGTCGGGTGGCCAAATCCGTCGGCTCGCCCGTACACACGATCGAATCTGTCTGCTGGGACGGTCTAGCAGACCGTTTCCAGCAGACAGATTTGATCGTGTGTACGAGGCCTTAGTGTTTTCACACTTTTTTTTTGTTAAAAATGTGTGTTTTAACACGTTAAGATGTGTATTTTATGTGCAGTCTATTGTGTATTTAAAGGAAATAGGAAGTGGTCAATAGGAAGGTTTCAGTTCGTTTAACAAACTTCACTGCACTTAAAAGTGAAGTGAAGATTTTTTTTGCATTTGAAATGTGCGTTTAAAACATAAAAAAGCAGAAGAGTGCGCCTTTCATTCTGTTTTTTTAATAGATCCCAGCTGCATTTTGTATTCATTTCCAGCATGCAATGCAGCCGCTGCAATATACCTGTATTACATTTTTTGTTTTAGGCTGCATTCACACTATAGCGCGGCGTATTGTCCCGCGATTTGCCTCGACAAAACTTGTTGTTTTTTAGCCTTGTTTTCGCTGGAGGGGCGATTGTAACATTGTCGGCTATGCCCGAGCGCCGAAGCCGCCTGAATAAAAGGGTCCAGGACTTGTTTTGAGCTTCAGGCGTACGGCGTTTCGGCGTACGGCGTGGAGATGTGAACCATCTCCATAGCCGACAATGTTAAATCACCCCTCCAGCGTATTTCAGGCTGCAATAGCGTCGGGCGTAAAAACGCCTAGGTGTGAATGCAGCCTTAGGTTTAATACTGCTTCAAGTGTCCACAGGTACTATATATCATATGTAGATATTGGCAATGAATAGCAAACCAGCATATAGCAATACTTCTCATTGTTACAAAAATAGTATCCGTTAAATGAGGGTTATGTATACAAGTTGATCCAAATTGGAAAATGTTAAACTAGTGAGTTCATTCATACAAAGAATTATTGCTGCACTATTTAAAATTTTAATTAAATATCTACAGTAGCTTATTAATCCCTAAATGTGGTGACTGCACTACATTTTATTTTCACCTAGTGTCCTAGCCAGTAATACTTTTCTGTCTTCGGCCGGTTCCCACCTGAATTGCACAGGAACACGTTCCTGTGCGACTCGGTGCATGTACTATTTTTGGTGCGATTTCACCCTGTTCAAATGAATTTTTTGAAAAATGAAATTGCCCCAGAAGTAGCGCATTCAATACTTCTCAAGAGCACATTGTATCAGATGGCATGGTACTAAGGTATAAGAAGGTCTCCCTTAAGCCACTTCTCTATATACAATCCCATGGATCGATGGTTGGTGGCAACTTCAGCCTGGAATCCCACAAGGCCGCACTTCCAATGCGTTCCACTCTGCTTCTCGGCGCTTAATCATGGGGATATAGATGTGTGGCTTAAGGAAGACCTTCTTACACATTTAGCATTTAGGCCCCTTTCACACTGGGCA
This sequence comes from Rana kukunoris, assembly GCA_029574335.1. Lineage (NCBI taxonomy): Eukaryota > Metazoa > Chordata > Amphibia > Anura > Ranidae > Rana > Rana kukunoris. The sequence continues at coordinate 259,222,488 of CM056051.1, read as the reverse complement.
CAGGAGGTGCAGTGGCGGTATAGTGGCGCTATTTTTAGCTCTGCTATATCGATGTTTTTACTGCGATATTCAGGCCGTTAGCGGTTTTAACCCCCTGCTAGTGGCCGAAAAAGGGTTAATACCGCTGGCAATGCGCCTCTGCAGATTCACAATACCGCAGTTTCCAATTGATTGATTTTAGTGGGAAGGAGCGGTAAACACCCCGCTCCTTCACCGCTCCAAAGATGCGGCTAGCAGGACTTTTGGAGCGGTCCTGCTAGCGCACCGCTTCAGTGGGAAAGCCTCCGCGCTCTCACACTGAAAACTGCAGTGCAGGAGTTTTTCAGGCAGTATTTAGGCGCTTTTTTTAGCGCTAAACCGAATGAAAAACTTGTGAAAGGGGCCTAACAGGAGTCGGGTTGAGCTCCTTCCCAGACTGGCACTCTCAGCGGTGGATGTTAAGGACTCCTGCCCTTTGGAGAGCCTGAGTGGTTCACACATTGGGTCTTTTGGGTTCATAATGGTACGGAGGTACCTGAGGTCTCCCCTTTGGGTGAAGTAGCATTGGAGACTCCTTTTAAACAGCTGTATTGTCAGTTTGAGGAGACGGTAGTGTTGGATACACTAGCAGATTTAGATGGACTGGACTTGATTTACAAATTAAAGCTAATAATAATAATTTATTATTTATCTATTTGCCATGAAATTACGGGTTTGATGGTATAACTTCAGTAATTTGTCTGTTAGGCCACTTGCTTGAGTACAGTTTTTGAAAATATAGTAAATTACCTTAAAAACATTATATAATAATTGTATATTACTTGTGGTCCATTTTTGCTAGAATTACTCCGAACCCCCAAACATTTATACTTTTATATTTTTTTTAGCAGACACCCAGGGCAGTGATGGCGAAGCTTGGCACCCCAGATGTTTTGGAATTACATTTCTCCATGATGTTTAACTACACTGCAGAGTGCAGGAGCATCATGGGAAATGTAGTTCCAAAACATCTGGGGTGCCAAGGTTCCCCACCACTGCCTTAGGGAATAAAATGGTGGTGGTCATAGCAACTTTTTATGTTGCACAGTATTTGCACAGCAATTTTTCGTGTGTGTGGGTGGGTGTGGGTGTGGGTGTGGGTGTGGGTGTGGGTGTGTGTGGGGGTGTGTGGGTGTGTGTGTGTTTGTGTGTTTTTTTTTTTTTTTTTTAACTGTTTCATGAATAAAAAAATATTGTTTCCAGCATCAACAAAAAGGGTGAATGAGAAGCATAATTTTGTAAATAATTTTGTTAAATAAATGAGTATAACTAGTAGACCTGCAATCACCTACAACTAGTAACTTGTGAATATGTAACCCGTGTGTATCTGGCTCTAAGGCGGCGTACACACGAGGGGATATGTCCGCTGAAAACGGTCCGATGGACCGTTTCAGCAGACATCTCCGCTCGTGTGTATGGGCTAGCGGACAGATTTCTCCACCCGACAGATTTCAAAGCATGCTTTGAAATCTATCCGGTGGGAATCTGTCCGCCCGACATGTCTGCTGGTTAGTACACTTACCAGCAGACATGTCGGCTCCCACCACCGCCGCGCCGCTGCCGAATGGATTCGGCGCATGCGCGGAAGTGTTTTACTTCCTGGTGCGGTGACGTGGCGGTGACGCGGCGGCGTCAACGTCACCGCCGCGTCACCACTACGTCACCGCGCCGTCCGGCGGCGGGGAATTTGATCCGATGGTGTGTACACGCCATCGGATCAAACTCCCGATCGGACATATCCGATGGAAATGGTCCGCGGACCGTTTTCATCAGATATATCCGATCGTCTGTACGCCGCCTAATACTAGCCAGTGCCTCACCAGCCACCGACCTCACCGCACGTTCCTGCCAGAAATGCCTAAAATAGAACATATGGAAGGCAAACCAATGGGTTAATGTTAATGCCAGCACTTTCAGCAACAAATGCATACTTTTATTTTTCTCCTACACTGCTGGGTTTACCGTTGGGGGAGGAGGAAACCCCTAGTAAGATATTAATTTGAGTCCTACCTAAGACGGGGGGGTACAGAATACCAGTGAGGCCACGCTGATTGGCCCAGTGCTGTCACATGTGCCTCCATATCTGAAAGGACTGGGTATTTCCTTCCTTTTCCATCCACTGAACATGGCTGCCGAGAAATAAAGGTTAACTATATAGAGAATAGAAGAAAACATGTGCTCTTAGCCAGTTTAATTATAGTCTTTGCATTTATTCACTTGGCTTCTTTGACTGTATTTGTTCTGATTGTGCTTTTTCTCCTTCTCCAGGACTGTTGTGGTAACTGCAGTGATAGTGAAGATGAGCCGACTCGTCTATAGTTTCGCGGGACTTCAAAACAATTGAGTTCAACCGGTTTACAGTTTTTTGTTTTTTTATTTTTTTTGCACACTTATTACCACACACTTCCCCTCCAGAAAGGCAGTTACAACACAGTGCTGCATGAATTGGACACTAGTTGTCTGCTAAGAGAATTGTGTCAAATATTTTATGTATAAATGGAAATCTATGAATATAGGAATGTATATTTTCAGCATTTTTTTTTTTTTTTTGTTTGCCCTCAGTGGCTTGATTAATGCCATCCCTTGCTGCCATAGGCCAAAGGACTGCACAGGCCTCTCAGGAAGGACTAGCGAAAGGAAACCACACAATATTTCACACTGTCCTTTCTATCTTTGTGCTAAGAGATTTTTTTTTATTTTTGTTTAAAAATTGTATTTTTTTTTTTACTTCTGTATAGGAATACAATAGGTTATTTACCACAGTCGTCACTTCAAACTCTTTTGAGAGTTAAACCTCCACTTGCAGATATTATGTTTGTCTTTTTCATGTTATGTAAAGCTAAAAATGGACGTTTAGTAATCCAGTATGTGAAAAACTACTTTTAAGCATTTAGGTGTGTCATTTCAAGGCGGGTGATTTAATGCTTGTTCGGGCCACACTGGGCATTATGGGTAATACCTTTTAGACTCTGTCGTGGTTCTCCTGCAAATGTTGGAAGGGACTGGTTTCGTAGGGTGATGGCACACTGGCGCTTTTAAACTAGCATATTACAATGCTAGACATATTAAAGAGTTAACTGCTGCAGACAATCTTCACAAATTTTAAATGGTCACAGCTTTTTGTCAGTGCTTGTTCAGCCTAAAAAGGTCATGTACTACATGTGCCAACAGCAACCAATTCATTGTTATATTTATTTTGATTTAACTGCTTTAAATTATTAAACAATGGAATATAATTGGTTGCTATGGTTCTAAGAAATCTTTGAACTGGCTTATTAAGCACAACAGACATTTAGATGCCTGGTGTATGTACTTGGCAATTGGTTGTAAAGGGTGAAGGTTTTTATAGAATGCATGATGGTAAAAAACCTTCAGTGTGCAGCTCCCCCAGCAGGCTCTTCTAATACCTTTCATAGCGTGATCTCTATCCAGGGATGTGCAAAAGAGCAGCAGCTCTACCGGTTCTATCCCTCCTCATTGGCTGTCAATCATGGCCAGTGAGGCAGGAGCAGGACTGAGCCACACTCTGTATCCCATACACACCGAAGCGGCTAGGAAGCAAGCCTGCACGAGTGCCCCCAGAGCAAGCAGCATATTTTTTTTAACAATTTAGAATCTCTTTAAAGTGGTTTTAAACCCTTATATATAGCCAGTGAAGTGACTAGCTCCAGGTGATGCAAAGATTAAACAAATCCTCCTACATAAGTTGTATCTGTAAATTTGAATGTCACAGAAATTGTCTTTCAAAATCTTTCCAGTTGGCCAGTGTGCATTCTGAATTGCATCCACATCATTGAAAGCAAGATGACCAGCCTTACACCAAAATGGAATTCAGAGTGTAAAGCCATCGTAGGCACACTGGTTAACTGGGAAGAATTTGGAAGAAATATTGTGCAGTGCCAGGCAGGACCCACAGGAAAGATCTCTTAAGAGTAGTGTCAAATGTAAGTAATGTTGACTACAGAGAGGTGAACCCACTCATGAGCACTATCATTTTTACATTCCCAAATTTCCAAGCATAGCATTTTGAATCTAAACAGGCTCTCCACCCCCCCCCCCCCCCCCCCCCAAAAAAAAAACATGTATATGAAATGTCATTGTTAATGCTGCTCTTCAAGTGCCTGTGTGCCATTCCCATAGCCCTGTCCCCTCGGTGTCCATGCCTGTGCCTTTTTTACATTTCTGTTTTCAGGAAAAGTACTGAATTGTCATTTTCTTTCTCCTTCAATGAGGGGCACAGGATTTCAGAGATTGTTGGGTTATACTGCTGCCTACAGGAGAGTTTTAAACAGCGGTACAGGCAGTCCCCAGGTTACAAACAAGATACGTTCTGTAGGTGTGTTCTTAATGAGGAGTTCCCCCCCCCCCCAAAGTGGAACTTCCGCTTATCTGTCTCCTCTCACCGCCCTCATTTGGGGGGGGGGGTACCTACAGAATTCCATCCCTTCCTCCTTCCCCTGCTGTCGGGCCAGTAGGAGAGTGCAGCGTGCTTTGCACGTGGACAGTAAGGACCCATAAGGCTTCACGGCCGGGTTCTGTGGAGACACCTTTTTCCCATGATAATTCTTAGGCCGCGTACACACGAGGGGATATATCCGATGAAAACGGTCCGCGGACCATTTCCATCGGATATGTCCGATCGGGAGTTTGATCCGATGGCGTGTACACACCATCGGATCAAATTCCCCGCCACCGGAAGGCGCGGTGACGTGGCGGTGACGCGGCGGTGACGTTGACGCCGCCGCGTCACCGCAACGTCACCGCACCAGGAAGTAAAACACTTCCGCGCTTGCGCCGAATCCATTCGGCAGCGGCGCGGCGGCGGTGGGGGCCGACATGTCTGCTGGTAAGTGTACTAACCAGCAGACATGTCGGGCGGACAGATCCCCACCGGATAGATTTCAAAGCATGCTTTGAAATCTGTCGGGTGGAGAAATCTGTCCGCTAGCCCATACACACGAGCGGAGATGTCTGCTGAAACGGTCCATCGGACCGTTTTCAGCGGACATATCCCCTCGTGTGTACGCGGCCTTACAGTTCATTTCCTTTCCTAGGAGTAGATTTCCTCTCCCTCCGTTTTTAAGTATGCGTCATTCGTTACTCGAATGTTCATAACTCAGGGGCTGCCTGTGTTAAAAAAATAAATAAACAGTGGCTAGCCTGCTACAATCCCTTCTACTCCCAGCATGCCTCAATTTGGTGAAGCAGTACCAAGAGCAGAATCATTTTTGCTAATTTCCTAAGAAGATAGATGCCTTTCCTCTGAGAAAGTGTAACCTTTTCTTTAAACAAGATTTTTATTTATTTTTGTAAGCTGCTGAGGTGACCTCCTATATGAATCAGCAGCACTAGCATTGGAGACTGTACACAGACCCCACTGGACTGAAAAATTGTGAGGTTAGTTCCCGAAGTTCACATTGATGTCTGCTTTATGGATGCAGAGCCATGGAACAGCCTCAGATGTTGCCCTGTCTCTGAAGACTTCCTTTGTAAATAGGGCTGTGCACCAGGAGCCACCATGTTACTAGGGCCACCAAGAACCACTTTAAATTCACGCTTTCTATCAGTTTACTGTGAAGAGTAATGCCAAGGGACTGGCTGTTGACATCATCCAGTGGGGTGGAATGTCGTGTGTGTGCTTCTTGCACCCTTTCTTGCCATTCAGTATAGCGGAAGCACCTTCCTGACTGCCACCTCTGGTCACCTTAACGTTTCCTGCTAACAGTAACTGGTTTGTGAGTGTCTAAAACCTGACCTTATACCTTGAGCTATGTTGCTCCTGCCTGCGGTGGAGCATGTCTGATCCCAGACACGTGGTTAAGAGTCTCGCAGCTCCAGGAGCCTTCAGCTCAAGATCAGTTAACTGTTCTGGTGCTGCCTACAGTGTCCCGACTTTGACAGCCTGGTATTTTGCCCTCTGCCTGAGTCTACACCATCCTCTGAGTCTTCCTTAGTCGCCCCCCACATCCCTTCAAAAGCATTTTTACCACAGCCATGCAGGATTTTATGGAGCCTATTGCAACTTTAGTTGCTGACTGACCGCAGGGGCCATGAATGTGTCCACACATTCCACTAAAGGATCCTTATCTGATCTACTTGAGGCCTTAGTGGACTGAGGTTTCAGCCATCAGGATTCCATTAGACGTTGAGTCTCCTCAGGTGTATTGTTTTTTTTAAAGAACTTAGGAGTCAGACTGCCTATACTTTCAGACTTGAAGACCATTTTGGATATATTGAAGCAGTTTGTGCTACTTTAAAACATGAGAATCAGTCTGCTGCTTTTAACAGTGCAGTTCCTAGCCTAGACTCAATTGGGGTCATCAAAACCTTTGTGGCACACACATTTTCCGTCATCCTTTTGAGACCCTGACAAAGGTGTTCACCCCTCCCAAGTGGCTATCAGTTCTGTACCTGTTTGGGGAAGACATTGTTCAAAATTGGGTGCCCTGCTGTGGATCTAGCAGTATCCCAGAAACCATGAAAGGTAACTGGACACCCTGATCTATGCTTTACCTCCTGAAACTCCTTCCTCGTCTGTTCTGCAGGATAAAGATGGAGGGAGGGCATTCTGGTGATCTGCACAACTTTGGACTTGCCCAGGCAGATGTGGTACTCCAAAATTAGCAGACTCTCGGCAGATGCTCTGTGGGCTCTTCCAGCTCTTCTATCCCAGGGACTGGTTTACCATCCTGCTACATGGTCAATGGCTTTAATGGCATGGCTGTTAAAGCCCAGGTCTTGTGGGACAGAGGCATCTCTGAATTGGTGTTTTCCACAATGCTAAAAACTAGAAGAATATTTTCCACAATATCTACTATTGCACTTGGAAGGCATACTTTGCATGGTGTAGACCATGCAATATACAGTTTTCTTGTACACGTTTTCATTAGATTTACCAAAGCCATATAATATAAAATTCATATGCAGTCAGGCAGGCCCTTGAACTACATAGTTGAATGTAAATGTATAGTAAATTGTATAATGTGTGGCCAGCTTAAGGGAAGAACATTTCATCCCATCTGAGTGAGATGTTATCTGGCCTTACTGCAAATGTGCACCTCCATCTAAATATAGAATGTTTACTAAAATATTAAAAGCAATAAAAATGTACAGAGTCCGACAGTGGCTGGCATAAGCAGAGTTTGGGCAGGAAGCTGCTGGTAGCACATCAGATGTCCGCATTCAGGTTGGAACACAGGCAGCGGTGGCTTCAGGTGTGGAAAGATGACTGCGGCTCCGACCAGCAGCCAATCAAGGTGCTGGTCTGAGCCGCAGTCAAATCTGTGTTTGGCTCTGAATACAATCAAGGAACTTGCAATCTTGTTCCATAGACCACTAGCTTTCCACTCCATTAAGTCTTTTGTGTTTTAGAATTTCTCATGAGGATCCCTCTGTATACTCACCTGTGACCATGGGCGTCCGCTGAAATTTTTTCAGGGGGGGGGGGGGGGAATTCAACATGTCCATATTTAATATAGCCTAGAGAATGGACCCCCCCCCCCCCCATTCTGCACAGAACCCTCCCTTCAGCACAGATGAACCTCCCCCTTTAGCATGGACCCCCTTTAAGCACAGACCTCCCCTTCAGCACAGATGGACCTCCTTCAGCACAACCCCCCCCCCCCCGTTTCAGCACAGATACCCCCATCCCATTCAGTACCTCAGATCAGCCATCAGCGCAGCACAGCAGGTTCCCTCCCCCTGTGTACACATAAACACTGGAGGGGGAGGTGGCTTCACTCTGCTCGCTGTGCCTGTGTGACATCCGGCCCGGGATAGTTCAGACAGCCCACAGCCGCAAGAGAAGGGGTTGGTTGGTCAGGTGCAGTGGTGTCACCCCTTACCAGACCACCACCTCCCACCCCCCCTGCAATGCCACGGCCAGCAGCTCACCTCTCCCTGTTCTAACCTGCCTGTCACCGCGGCGCTCTTCACTCTAACACCTTCTTGATTTTCCAGGGGAGGGTCAATTCCCCCCCCGCCCTATGGAGCGGAACGCCCATGCCTGTGGGTTTTGTATTTGGTTCTTTTGGCACGTAAAAAAACCGCCTTTTAAATCGGGTACATGCCATTTCCCCCATCACCCACAAGTTGGTGTTTCTTGTTACCTCTGAAAGGCATGTGACTTTTATCCTGTAAAGGACCCTTTCTGGTCTTCCCACCAGTTCGGCCATTTCCCGGTTGCTTAGACAGATCATCTTACTAGCTTATGTTCTTGATCTGGTTCCACCCTTTCCTGTCAAGGTGCACTCTACTAGATCTGTTCAATATCAGGCTATGGTTTCCCACAAAACTTATCAGGTGGATTCTCAGGCCTTGTCTGATGTGAGCTTTGGGGGTAAGGTCCTTTTAGGCGGCATTTTCGGCTGCATAAAGTCCCCAGTAGTGTTGGTTTTTCTTGTGGGTCTGTTAGTGTTTTGTTGCTGTTGCTCACCTCTTAGTTGGGCTGCTTTCGGATGTTCTAGCAGTCTGTGAATACCTGTGTCTCTCAATCCGCAAGAAAGAAAATGGGATTCTTGTACTTTCCATAAAATTCATTACTTGAAGTTCATTTAGGGCCATAGGTCCCACCCATCTCTTTCCCTTTGCTCTTGGTACTGCTTTTCCACTAAACTGAGGCATGCTGTGAGTAGAAGGGGTTATACCTTTCCGGCAACTACTGTACTTTTTGTTTTTGCATGGTCGAAATCTTCCTATAGGCAGCAGTATAACCCAAAAGTCTCGAATTTTCTGTATCCCTCATTGAATTTTTAAGAAATCGATTGTATGGTAAGTACATAAATCTCATTTTAATGTGTAGCAAAACAGTGAAGCACAAATCACTCATAAGTGTCACATATACATTTTCCACCTGTAAAATGTCTGTGTTTTACTGAAAAACATAAAAGTAGCATGGCTCCGGGGAGCCTGGCTGTTGCCTAACATCATGTATGTCCTTCCAGCAGGCTGGAGGGAAGAACTGGCTCATAAGTATGCAGGATTAATGAATCTCCTCTTCTGCTCCCAGAGGACAGCCGCTTGGATGCCTTTGTACTTGTATTATCGTAGCACTACTACTTAAATGCACTGCTGCAATGTCACCAAAATGCCTGGATATTTTGATTTCTCCTTTGTAACATGTCTTGTTGATTTTATACATTTTTGTTTTCTAAAAAAAAACACTCCAGACTTTTTCTTGTGGTCCGTGTGAATTTCTGGAATCATCAAGATGCTAAAGTTTGTGGTTTATTTGGACAGAAAACTTCTACATGAACTGCAGCTTATTGCATTTTATATTTTATGGTGAATCTTACCTGTGAAACAGTTTAAATTAAAAATGTATTTCAAGGCTGCCATCTAGGGGTTACTTTGTAGTATGACTGTAAGGCTCTTTTGCAAAATTACATTTGTTTGTGCCTGTTTGAAG